>CM035442.1:41172500-41270000 GCA_020310875.1 Ceratopteris richardii | reverse complement strand
CCTAACAAATTATCCACACCCAGTGGGGCGAGGTATCTTGAACATAAGGAATAGATCCATTCACCATTCTCAAAGTGAAGAAGAAGGAATTCTAGAAGGTGTCCACACAATAGTTTGGAGAGATAAATATTTTTCCCATTAGAACGTATTCTAAAGTTAAGGGAGAGGATGCATAGCTCATGACTGTAACCTACCCAGAAACCTTAGGCAATGGGATCTCTTTCAAAACCAAAAGAAGGAAAATAGATCAAGGTCAACGATTCTCTCTTCCACATCATCATTCATAGGGAACATGGCAACCCAAAGAGATTGAGAAACTTTACTCTCCTAATTATACATTATGTTCCTATTTTCCAAAGTCTTAACACATGAAGACCCTAACAGGCATGTTGGGAGCTTTTTAGGTTTATGCAAAACCAAGGAATTAATAGGAAAGCAATATGTGCTTTTGATTATTTTTTCGACACTATTATAAGGGTTGATAGATAAGTGGTTTTGAGAGTCGCCCTAAATAAATTCTATGACTTAGGATCTAAATAAAGATGCTTTTAGAAAGAAGTTCCACTAGGGAAATACACCATAAATATTACTCAAGAATTTGAGGGTCTAAGATTGAGTGTTGGGGACACTTTTCTTGAATTTTTCACTAGTGACACGACACTTATTGCCGAATGGCTTGATCCTTCACAAAAGCTAGATATTTCTTAAATCATGAAACTACTTCATCCTTTTTCTCCATGAAATATAAGATAGTCCATGTAATACAATCATCTACATATGACATATAATAACTTGATCCTAAAATTGAAGGTTCTTTGCTTGGTCCCCAAACATCTATGTGGACAAGCTCTAGAAGATCTCCATGTATTGTATCCTTTGTAGCTGAATGGTTGCCTATGTGACTTACCAAATCATGCATTGCACTTATATATCATGTGTTTCTTTGCAATATTGGGTAGTCTAGGAACACATTAATTTCTATTGATTTTTTTGAGGGCTCTTTCACCAATGTGAGCTAGCCTCTTATTCCAAACCTCTAATTATGATAGAGCTTGATTGCCATAGTTGAACAAGGTAACATTCTTGGTGTCTTGGAGTTCAAATATGAACAACCTAATTGTCTTCTCTCCCTTTGCTATCTTCTTGAAACCTTTAATGGATCCTCAACATAGGCTCCATGCTTTGTAAATCTCATGTGCAAACCTTTCTCAACAATCTAAAATACACTTATAAGGTTCTTTGTAATGGTTGAAACATAAAGGAATATACTTGGTAAGTTCATGGTAACATTTAATGTCTTCTCATTTCCTATCTTATCAACTTGATGTCCCGTGCCATCTCTTTTTTTGACTTCGTGCTTATTCTTTACATCTTCCAAGTTCAAGAGAAAAGCTACATTTCATGCCGCATGATTTGAGCCTGGAGATTCTATGTAAAATACATGATCATTAGACTTACCTTCATTCATTGTCATGTCCATGAGTAGAAGTGAATCATCTTGAGTTTGGTCATCCATGTAGTTTTGTAGTCTCAATTTCCTTTGTATCATCCTTGATAATTCATGTAGGAATTGTTGTTGTATCCATAGGAGCTATTGAATCTACCTCTTGATTTTCCATATCCTTCTTTGTTGTATCTTCTTCCTCTTTGATACCTTGGGTTCCTAAAGCACTTATCTATGATGTGATTTGATAGGTCACATATGGCATAGGGTGATGAGCTTTGAGCTCACCTTGCCTTGCCTACCGCATCTTTCTCTTCCTCTTAAACCTCTACTTCTACTTGTAAAATTGATTTGAGAGGTGCTTCATCATCTACTTTCTTACCTTATCCTTTGTTGTCCTTTCCTTTATTCTTATTTGTATAGAGGTTAGAGTATTTGTCACCTTTCTGACGTTAGTATATGACAAATATAAACCCATCATGATTGTATGTACTAATGCACATTTTGTAAGGCTCCCATTATGAGAAGAAGCCAAGCGTACATTACCCAATTGATGGGAATCTTAACTTGCATGTTGGATGAAGGTCCAATTGGAAAATGTAAGCTATTCTAAGATAGGTAGTTACTACGGCCCCCAATTGTGGGGTCCAAGGTAGAGGAGAACATCCTACAATGGAGGGTCCGAAGGGGGCCAGTGGGCCCCCTAGCTAGTGATTTTCAAGGGGCTAGCACTACCCCTAGTGGGGCTTAGGAGCAATGCCCCCATCATTATAGTAAAGGGAATATTCCATGGAATTCTCCTTGTCGAATTCAGAAATCATTCATATCTTTTAGGTTGGTTGAACTTGCCTAAGCAAAATGCTCAGATTACATTGGTGATGACTACCCACATTGTACCACCCATGTATATCCATCCACGAAAGGCCACATCTCTCCATTAGCCTCTATATACATGACATAAGCACTACCCTAGATATTGAATTAAGCCAATATACCTCTATGTTGTAACTCTCTATCTAGAGTTTTCTAGATCATCAACTAAGCCAACACCATCATCTTTGTACTTGATTTTAGTAGAAAACTTTTGAAATTCTATTATATCTATTATCTTCTCTACTAGTGCTCCTATGTTTTCTTACATAACTATTTTCTTACATGGTACCATAGTTTCAAGGTTTGATAAGTTTAAGATGTATCACTATTTTAGCCTACTAGCACACTAGAATATCACTAGATTATCTGAGTGATTATGTGATGGATTCATCATCAAAGATTGTTCTTGGTGCTCTATTCATTGTAAATCCTTCACCTATTCGAATTGCTCCACCTGCATTCACTCAAGGGAAGTTAGATGGAATTGATTATATGCTCTAGAAGCTAAAAAATTTTGCAATTTAAAACTCTTATGAAGTACTTCACACTCTCAAGGAACCGATAGAATTGGATTCAAAGCCTTTACTAGTGGAACAAAGAGAAAACTTATGAGTGATGATTGAGCCAGATCGAGATATTCTATGAGCTTCGAAGAGTGCATTACGTGCAATGATGACTAGTGTAAGTGGTTCTATGCTTAGTTTATTTCAACACACTACTAAAGCACATGACCCTTGAGGCATATTTGCTCTTGAGTATGGGATTAAGAACCACACTAGGATATAGGATCTAGAAAGCTAGCTAGCAAATTAAAAAAATCTCATTCTGAAAGGGTTGAAGATTTTATCAAATGGATAAAACATCTACAAGATCAATTGGCTATAGTTCATATTGTTATAACACCCGAAGAGCTAGCTCAAAGATGCATGCGTATTTTTCAAGCAAGTTATGATGCACTAGTTACATCCCTTAAAACTTAGATAAGAACAACTCTCCTTACATTTGAACTATTTTGTGTTATGCTCTTAGAAGAGATGCAATTGAGGAATCGGGAAGGTACAAGGGATGATGCATTCTCAGACAATGCAAAAGGAAAAGGCTCTTCGAATGGATCAAAGAAGAAGCCAAGAAGAATTTAGCAAGTTGCTTTTATTGTGAAAAGAAAGGCCATTCCATCAAGGATTCTACAAAGATGAAATTTGATGAATGAAATGGGACTATGAAATCATCATTGAAGAAAAAAGAGTGGAAAAACAACACAGAGTTGGAACTATGGGTAGCTATTGAAGAGGTATGCTCCTGTGCTGAAGCTCATGTTGATGAACTATGGATTTTACATCGTGGAGCTTCTTGCCATATGACAAAGAAGAAGGATTGGTATAGTTCCCTAGTAGCTCTACCGAAATCCATCAATGTAGTGGTGGGAAATCACTCCAAATGTCTAGAAAAAGGAACAAGAACCATCTATTTTATCACTTCTCCACGTTTTGAGAAGAAGTTAACTCACGTTCTCTATGTACCTAGACTTTATATATATATATATATATATATATATATATATATATATATATATATATATATATATATATATATATATATATATATATATATATATATATATATATATATATATATATATATATATATATATATATATGTTTGGCAATAACACATCATGGACTCAGAGTTTACTTCAACAAGAATGGTGTAGAAATGATGGACTCAAGGGATAATGTGGTAGCAAATGGCATATGATGTGATAGCTTGTATGAGTTAAGAGCCATAAATGCTATAGAAGATAAATATGTAAATAAGTTATAACATCAACAATATGGGCATTTGTGATTTGCAATTTTGAAGGAGATGCAAAGACCAGCAATGTTTGTTCATTTTGTTCCATTGTGAGAGTTCCAAAAACCTTGTGAAGCTTGCCTGATGGGCAAGTAACAATGAAAGGTATTTCGATGAGAGAGTATCAATCGATCTCAGACTGCTCTAGAGTTGGTACATGTTGATCTCACTGTTTAAATATCTACACGTGCTTTAGGAGGATCTTTCTACTTTCTATTGTTAGTCGACAATTGTAGTACAAAGATGTGGTTTTACTTTATTCAAGAGAAGGATGATACTTTTAAACATTTTTAAATGTTGCATAAGTATGTGAAAAATGAATCAACTAGGAACTTGAAGAAATTAAGAATAGATAGAGGAGGGGGATTCTTATCAACATAGTTCAATAACTATTGTAAGTAGCATTGTGTAAAAAGGAAACTTGCCATAGCTCATACACCTCTACAAAATTGCATTGTTGAGCAAAGGAACCAGAGAATATTAGAAATGGCTCTCTGTATGTAAAATGCTCAAGAGATTCTTGATTCATTTTGGGGAAGAAGTAGTCAATAGAGTAGTCTAAATCCTCAACCATAGAAACACAAAAGCATTGAAAGGGATGACTCACTCAAGAATCATAATCTGGTAAAAATATTTTTCTCTAAGGAAGGAGTGAGTTCCACAAACAAAATTTTCCCATTTTGATCAAGTGAAGCATAAAAATATTTTTCTCTAAGGAGTGAGTTCCATAAATAAAATTTTCCCATTTTGAGTACCTTCCATGTGCGTACGTTGTGGTGGCCCATCTTGAAAATCAACAAAAATTAGGCACCTCATTTTCTAAGATGTTCCACATTTTAGCCGCCCAAGTTGGTCCTCCATAAAAAATGGTCACCTAGAAATTTCATTTTGACCACGAAACACTCAGTGCCTAAATTGGGCACCTAAGAATTCTTTCCCAGTTCGGGCACCCTTGGAGAGGTGCCCAACTTGGGCCTCATGATGCCCACTTGGGCCACCATCAAAGAGGTGCCCAACTTGGGCCACATGAGGCCCTATTCTAACTTTTCTATCTACCTCCATGTAATCACTTGATTTATCTCTTTCCTTGCTTTTCCAGTGCAAATTATCACTTTTTACCTCTTTTTGGCCTCTTTGTGCTTCCTCTTTATTTATTTCACAAAGTTCACCTCTATAACATTTTGCACCACCCATCATTCAAATTTAACATATTATCATCTTCATGAGGTAAGGAAGGCACTCGAACGTCCATTATATACCCACTTGCCTTGGTAGTGTTGCATCCTTCCTCTTGGTGTATTTGCAGCTGTTTATTTGCTCTTTGAGAAATTTATAACCTATTCTTTCCCCAATTTTATAATGCTTTCCCTTGCCTCAACCAAGTCCTACTCAAGGGTAGAGAGTAAGATGTCTACTATGTTAGGTCAATAACAACAAAATCAAAGAGAAACATGCAACCTTGAACTATCATGAGAAACTTTTCAATGATATAGAGTGGCGTGACTCGATGTTGATCTCCTAGTGTGACAGTAAAGGGTGCTAGTGTGATAGCAAAGGGTGCTGCCTTTGTGAAATCCAATTTTAATTTCTTCATAGTAAAATCAGGCATAAGATTGATGCCAGAGCCTCCATCTACAATGAAACCTATAGAAATTTTACTTTTTACAAAAACAAATAATCTAGAACTTTCCTAGTTTGTGAGTGGGGCAAGGAGGAATTCCACGATGAACCCAGCTATACTAGGTAGTGGTCTTAGGTAGAAAGATTGTAGGACCTTCAATAGATCATTTCTCACCTTTTCATCCATTTTTATAAGTTGGAATAAACTTAACTTGTAATGAATTCCCTTCAAAATTTCTTATATATTCACCTCCTCTATATTTTCATGAGGGTAAGTAGCTTGATGCTTTACCGAATTCCTCACCCTACCATAGGCTTCTTCAATAGCCACCTAATCCTCCTAATCAGCCTTCTTAACTTCTTCTTTTTCCTTGGATCCATGTTGCTCTTGAGACTGTTGATATATTTAGGTAGTGATGTGTGCGAACACTCTAGGACATTCAGTATTGTGTGTTGTGCTCCAAGCTTCTTCTTCTTCGTTGTGCTGTTCGCGTGCTTCCACAGATGTCTAACTCCAACAATTGGTATCAGAGGAGGTCGTCGCTTCATCTAGGGCATCGTGAACACATCTCCAGTTGCAATCTCAGAATCGCATAAATTTTGGTGAGCATACTCAGTGTGTTTTCAAGATCAAAACTGCTTCGCTCTATGGTGCCAAAATCGTGATCTGAGCTCATTTCAGCCTCTGAATGCACTATCATAGCACTTGTGTAGGCTATTTCATCTTTTTGTGCCAAAGATATATACCAGTTTTGGTTCACCAATATAAGCGTCTCAAAGTCTACTACAGGTCTAGCAGAATTTGTCTGGGCAGTTCTATTCAACTTTTTGAGATACAGTCAGTTTTTTGCATCAAGGTATTTTAGTCACTGGCCATGGGTGAAAGTAGTGATGTATTCCCTATGTTGGCTGTTGAGGATAAGTTGGATGGTATCAACTACCCGTTATGGGCTTATATGATGTGCCATGTATTGGTTGCAAAAGGACTGTGGAACATTGTGCAGCGTGTTGAAAAACGTCCTATCACACCTGCACTATTACAACTGCAGGTACTGATACTGATATAGAAGGTGTCAAAGATAAGGATATTCTGCATATTCCTATTTGTGCTGCGGTTTTTGCTGCACCTACTACAGAGCAAATTCGTTGGTATGGTAGAGATGCCCAGGCACATGCATTGATAGCTTTGTTTGTCAAACATGCCATTATTCCTCACATTTGCTCTTGCAGAAGAGCTAAGGATGCTTGGGATACACTTACCACATTGTACCAAGCTAGGAATGAGGCTCGTGTTCCTAACCTTCGAAAATAGTTGGAGAGTGAGCACATGAATGAAGGTGATTCTATGGACAATTTTCTAACAAAGATCAAAGACTTGAAGGAATAATTGATTTGTTGATGAGGTTCTACCAGATAGCTCACTTCTGCAGACCGTTCTGAATGGTTTTCCTGATTCATATCAGAGTTTTGCTTCTACTCTTTGGTTGATGATGAAAGGCATTCCAAATGCCTTGTCTTTTGAGGAGTTAGTCTCTATTTTGGTGCAGGAGGATCACTCCAGGCAGAATAGGTCCATTATGCGTGTTGCAGATCAAGCTTTCTTGGCTAGTTAGAAGGGAAAAGGAGCACTTCAACTAGTAAGTAGAAATCTACTAATTCTGCATAATTGAAAAGGGAAGACAAAGATGAAAAAAATCAGAAAAGCACAAATTTTTTTGCAATTACTACAAAGTAAATGATCATATCATAAAGAACTATGCAAAATTGGCTGTTAAAGAGGCAAAGAAGAAAGAGGGTGGAATGGTTGTTGCAGAGGCCTCTACACCAAAAACAGAGTCTGCTAATCTTGTGTAGGAAGAAGAATGGGCATTTACTACTGTTTGCAGTTTCGACCCATCTTCTCATGAGCAGTGCATGTCTGTAGTAGAATCAGATATTTCGTACTTTGACAGTGGGGCAACCAAACATATTACCTCGCAGCATAGTTTCTTCTCTTCACTCGAGCCTGCCCATACACGAAATACTATTACATGTGCCAACAACTCCTCTTATCCTGTTATGGGAGTTGGTAAGATCATTTTGACTACTGCTAATGGTAGTTCTTTCACTTTATGAGATGCTTTGTTTGTGCTAGGCATCCATAAAAATCTGTTATCAGTTTTTGCATAAGCCAAGATTGGCTTGGTTGTGAAATTTGTTGATGATAGATGTAGAGTTCATGATGTATCAAATGGCGACGTGATTATTGCTTCTGGCATTTTATGTCCTGGGCTGTATAATCTCATAGACTATGAAAGATCTGTAAATGATTCAGTGTAATAAAGTAAGTCTATGATCCAAGGGTCTGGCCGGTACAGACATATCTAAAATCGGACACCGTTTGGTCATCCGTGTGTATGACCAAAGATCTCGAGTTTAGACTTACTAGGAGGTCTTGTGCTCTTGTGAACAAGTGACCCACTTAGCCTAGTGGTCAAGTCTCATGGATATGAAGGAGGAGGTCTTGGGTTCAATCCCCATGAGGGACATGGGGAGAGTATTTTGCCCAAAGAGATCTAGAGCCTTCTAGAAGCATCTACTTGAGTTAACTCGAGTTAACTGGGACACTTGGCGCACATGTAGTTACATGGTTGACACTTGGATGGTTAGTATCCAGCTGCCCAAGAAGGCAGTCCTCTGGAGAGAGCTATATATAGAGGCATTTGGTTGGGAGGAGAGTCATCTCTCAAGCATGTGGTGGTAGTAATCCTTGTTCTCTTGCATTGGTATCAGAGCTCCCATGGTGACCTTGGAGTGGGCTTCATCATCTTTCTCTCCATAGCTTCTTGCTTATTACTTTTTGCGTGCACTTCTCGCCAAATATTCATTCGCGGATGTCTTGTATTGCGTGCGGAATTCATCTTGGTGGCAACTGCTGTAGCTTAAGAGAGGATTAGCAAAAGGTATTTCATGCTATGGCTGATAGGGGATTCGATCTCTTGCCCTCCAGCTAGAAGATGGCTCGGCTAACCGCACCCGCACTCCGTGCAGCAATCTATGGTCTCAAATCCGTGCTAGAGAAGACCTCATCTAGAAGCTAAAATGGAGATCATACAGCAGACTTATGCCCGGGATCCTATGCCCGGGATTTGATGTTGCAACCTCTCGTTGAGGAGTATCAACCTTATTCAACAAAGCACGTCTTCCATATGCTCTAATGTCACGGAAAAACCTTTTCATCCCGTTCTTCGCGCGCTGTAGCAGCTTATAGCGTGATGAATCTCCGGCAAAATGTGCAACGGTTGGACGTGCCTGTATGCGAAATTGAAGTAGTGACCTCTCCATACAGGGGACACACGTTCATCCAAGGCGATAATTCGGTGGTCTGCTCCCATGCCAACAGAGTTATGAAAGATCTTGCTTCCCGCCGGTCTCACGAATTTCACAAAGCTTTCAGCAGATGCTTGATGCGTGTTGCTTTACCCCCGAAACCAAACCGCGGTGATGTCTCCTGTTTTACCTTTTTATTGTATCCTATTACTGGTCGTTGCAGGAGCGCAGCATATCACAAGCAAAAAGGAGTTGTTGGTGCATCCAGAAGGATTTAATCCTTTGATCTCTAGGAAGTGACGACTAGGACTTGACGCGTGCCAGGAGAAGCAAAAACAATTCTGTTGTCAGGACTCGAACCTATCTGGAGGGGAATATCACTTGCACAGCTATCCATGTTAGTTGAATATAATCTGTATGTTCTGCGCAACAAATCAGAACATGGTGTCTCAGTACCATCAAACGGGAGTCGAGCAGCCAAACGAGAAGCATATCTAGCGCCATCACACCTGTAAATCATGGGATTTGAGCTGGGGACCCTCGGATGCCTAGTGGATTGCTCAAAGATGAAAGCTGTCATACTCTTCAGATGATTCGAACCTCTGTCCAGCAGTTCAGGAAGCCTTCGTGCTATCCGGACGGGATTCTAGGAGATACGGTTAATTGCACAATTAAAATTTATTAGCATGATAAAGGTTTTGTGCGGACTCCTTAATGGAGGTAGATAAGCCAATCGATCCTATTGGGGATCGAGCCGGAATCTGTGATTTCGTAGACCAGCTAACTGTACGCAGATTACAGAGTGATAACAACATCACTACCATCCAGAAGAAAACAAAGCGGCTACAAAGAATCCGTATTCGAACGCAAGAAAGTTCATCTAGCATGAAGTTAGAAGTCGAATTCGAAGACGGTAGTCGGACGGGCAGGAGATGATGCAATCGGCTTCGAACTTATCTTTCATCCCCAGCAGTTTGACTGCGTAAGATTTGGATTTTGAAGAAAAAGAGAGTTCTAAGGATGATTCGCTTATCCAATATTATGGAGATAGACAATCCTTCTTCTCAAGGCTCATGGGAAGGACGTAGCTCTATGTGGAGCTAAGTATTTTCCAAATTATGTTTTCATTTTGATATTTGTTTGCTCGAATGCTTTCATTTAGGATGCATCAATTAGGACTAAAAGCATAGTCCAATTATACTTATCTCAACATGAAAGATAATTAGAGAACTAAATGGTATTGAAATTTTTATTTCCATTCATGCACAAAAAATGAAAAGATTATTTATGCATAAAAGAATGTTTTATGCACATCAAGTTCGCATTTGCTTGGGAAAGGTAGTTAATTCTCTAGTTCATACACTTGAATAATAACCTTTTGCCAGAATAGCAAGCAGGTTGTTTTTGCATGGATGCTTGTTTGCATACCTAATAAGCTTGAGATTTGCTTAAGTTCATTACACTTGCATGTACTCACATGCATTTGCACCCAAGTAGGGAAGTTTCTGTTGAAAAACAAACCAATTGAACTTGTAAGGACAACAAATTTTGGAAGATTTAATACTTTAATATTCATCAAACATTGATGAAAATAAGTAGAAGTATTGAACTTTTAGAATCCTGGAACTCTAGTGTTCATAGATGTTAGTTTCCAGAAATGCATCTCGAGGCATGATGCAAGGTCTTCAATCGACACGAAAACTTTTGAAGGAAACTTGCTTGATTCTATTTAAGCTAACTCAAGGCTTAAAAAAGAAACCAAGACAAATATTAATTGATCTTTAGGAATCAAGTAATTTCCTAAAGTCATGACGAATAATGAAATGATTCAAATTATTTTCATTTTTGGAACAGATATAGCTTAAGAAATCACGATATTTCCTAAGGAAAAATTGGAAACAAGTTCTTTCCTAAAAGATTAGCTTCAAGTGGTAAAGCCTTGAAGAGACCCAAGCAAAGTAATCTTTGGAGATTAAGCTATTTCCTAAAGATAAGCTAATGAAAGAATTCATTAGTTAAATGAGAATATCTTTTGGACAAGCAAAGCCTTAAGTCTTGGTCTTATCCAAAAGTCTAGAATTCCTTTTGAAGATCTTTCTAGTAAAGGAGAAGATTCCAAGATGAATCATTGGACTGGAAAGCAAAAGATTCCAAGATGAATTATTAGCTTAGTATTACTTGATTCCTAGGTAAGAATCAGAAAGTTCTTGAAAGAAAAATCTCCCCAGATGTGAGACTAGCATCTTTCAAGAGAAGTTTTATAGCAAGTAGTTCACAGTAAATCCCTAACCACCAGTTTTGGTATTTAAGTCCAAATAGTGCTATAACCTTAAGGTATATCATAGATTCTTAGCTTTGGAATTTGAAAAGCATTAGAAAATGCTTGGACTTAAGTTGAGGGAAAGATCTCTAAAAATCCTGCAGGTAAGCAAAGAAGCTTAAGATAGTTTAAGAGATCTTAACAGATAAAGACTAAGTCTTTATTTTTATCGCAAGTATCAACCAGACTTGATCAAACTTCGCCATGATTGTCCAAGAATGTGCAATTAGAACTACTCTATAGATTGCCCAAGTATTGGGAGTAAAAATTCCGTTAGAAATTATTCACTCAAGTTTCATTTATCGAATGGAAAAAATTGTGAAAAAAAGTAAACTGTTCGAAGTTTGAACAGAGTAAATATTCCAAGTATGTTGTCTGCAACCGTGTCAATGGTAATTAAGTCTGTGGAAGGTAAAACATAATTTTTACCTATCCTTAAAGGGATTTTGGTACAAATCCAGAGAGCATAAGTGGATGCTTCAGACCTAGGCAGTAGAAAGATTCCTATATAAAGTCCCCGGGGTAGGTACCTAAAGCATTAGTAAGAAAGCAATCTAAAGACAAGAAGTACAAAGCTCTTGTCACTACAAAATTGGTCAAGAATCAACCAATTGAACTTGAATTTATAAAATTCAAGTACTTGGAATTCTAATTGGGTTTTATTTGAAAACCCTAGTAAAGAAGAATTATTTAGACTTTAGGATAAATTTCATGCACACATTAATGTGAATATAAAATAGGGTGGTATGGGACACCAGATTTTATACTCAGATAATTATCTTCTAGTCTGAGAATGGATTTTTAAAGTTAGATTTGACCTTCAAGGGACTTAAAAATAAGTTTTAATTCAAGATGGATAAAAGTAGTATCCTAAGATACTTCAAAATAGCTTAAGATCAAGGAAACTGAAGATATGAAGTAAGTAACTTCCAAGATCTTCTTAGAACACTTCAAGCTTAAGTGTCATCGATCAGAAATATTTGATAAATTTCTAAGAAAAAATAAAAAAATAAAAAAATTAGAGTTTGATTTTCAGTTGATCTTTTCAACCAAGGATTTGATTGACTAAGTCAAGTATCAAGTTTCTAGTATAACTTGGTAAATTCACTTTTTTGACTCAAAGAAATACACAAGAATTGCATTCATGAAAAGGAGTCAAAAAAATTGAATGTGACTTGAACTTAGTCTCAAGTGAAGCACTGTTTTAGTAAAAAAACATCATCAATAGAACCTCAGTGGGTCGACACACTGATGGTAACTACCACACTAGTATCCCGTGATTGGATGATATTTTTGATATTCTTTCGATCTTTTTGAGAATCCAGCTTATTTCTCTTAAAGATAAAGAAAATGCTTCAAATTTTTGTTGAAATAGATCATTCAGAAGTTAAAGTCATGAGTCATCAAGTACTTGACTCACAACAAATTTAGATCTTAGAAGTTTGAATTAGTTATATAGAGTTTTAGTTGTTTCCTTTCGCTTTCCAAATCTTTTGGAATTGACTCAGATAAAGTATCTGATTCCTCTCGCAAAAGTCTTGGGTCAACTGATTGGAACTAGATAACTAAATTAAACATCCTAGACAGATGTTCTGTACAAGCACCTTTTCCAATCTCAAAAGATGAAAAGTTCAAGATTAACTTATTCGTTTGAGTTTGCTTCAAGTTCTAGCACAAATGATTTTCTAGCGTCCACTATACACTAGAATAGAAAAGTTAGGAATTGCTCAACAGATTGACAATTCCCAAGAACTTTTAGCTCAAGTCTTTAAGAAAATATCCTAAGTTAGACAATTTTCATTTTTTAAGTTGTATTGGTCAAGTTGGTATGGTTCACTCCACCGAAATGCTAAACTTTCTCCTACAACTTACAAAGGATTTTTAAACTCATTAGGACAAAGTAGTCCTCTAGTCGGGTGAAAAAATCAAGTAACTCTTGGATCAAAGTAAACCATTATACAAACATCTATGTTAGATGTTTGGGACAACCAAACTTCAAGTTCTCCAAAACAAATTCATGTGAATCAAGAATTCTCAAAGTCTTGTAAGGGATAAGAATCCCACCTTCATTACTAAGTCCATGCACCAGTCATGCCTAGAAATGGACTAGTAAGTTGAATCCACCCAATTCACATGTTTGTGCCTAGATCACACATCTAGAAACTATTAATTGGCTAGGGATGTGTTTACATCCACCCGTATTATTCTTTCACTAGTTTGTACTTTGATCAGCTCATCAAAGTGCAAAATGAAACAGTGTTTAGAATCATTTGGGCAGGGATGACACCACAAAGATGAGACATGTTCTTCCAGTTTTAGAACATGACCATGTTCTTCCAGTTCTAGAACATGAGGCTCGGGGGTTGCCTACAGTATGTATATAGCTCTATTTTCGAGGACGAAAATATTTTCCAAGAGGAAAAGAATGTAATAAAGTAAGTCTATGATCCAAGGGTCTGGCCGGTTTAGACAGATCTGAAATCAGACACCGTTTGGTCATCCGTGTGTATGACCAAAGATCTCGAGTTTAGACTTACTAGGAGGTCTTGTGCTCTGTGAACAAGTGACCCACTTAGCCTAGTGGTTAAGTCTCATGGATGTGAAGGAGGAGGTCTTGGGTTCAATCCCCATGAGAGAGATGGGGAGAGTATTTTGCCCAAAGATATCTAGAGCCTTCTAGAAGCATCTACTTGAGTTAGCTCGAGTTAACTGGGACACTTGGCGCACATGTAGTTACATGGCTGACACTTGGATGGTTAGTATCCACCTTCCCAAGAAGGAAGTCCCCTCGAGAGAGCTATATATAGAGGCATTTGGTTGGGAGGAGAGTCATCTCTCAAGCATGTGGTGGTCGTAATTCTTGTTCTCTTGCATTCGGCATGTATAGTACATGATTCTCAAGCTATGTGAGATGCAAAGCTTTGACATGCACACTTTGGTCATCTAAATTTTGCTAGTTTCCTACACCTATAGAAATCTGAAATGGTGTCCTCTTTGCCCAAACTTGAGGCACGTGGAGAACATGTTTGTGAAGACTGTATTTTGGGCAAAATGTAAAGTTCCTCCTTTCCAAAAGATGGTTCAGTTTGGGCTACTAAAAAATGGAGCTTGTACATAGTGATGTCTATGGTGCTATGCACACACCTTCTTTTGGAAATCATCTTTACTTCGTGACTTTCATGATGATTTTTCCAGGCATGCATGGGTATATCCATTGCAGGCAAAGTCTAAAGTGTTCATGTGCTTCAAGTAATTTTTGGTTTTGGTTGAAAATCTATCAGCATGTAAAATGGGTACCCTCCGTTCTGATCGAGGAGGGAAATATATGTCTTCTAATTTTAATGCATTTTTGGCTGAACGTGGCATAAAACACTAGTGTATAGTGCCGTATATACCTCAACAAAATGGAGTTGGTGAACGAAAAGATAGGTCACAAATGGAGATGGTGAGGTGTATAGTCAAGAGTCAGGCTTTACCACATAGTTTCTGGCTTAAGGCTGTCATGTGTGCAACATATGTACTTAAGAGGTGTCCTACTAAAGCACTATAGTGTATCACTCCATATGAGGCTTGGCATGATCGCAAGCCATATGTTGCTCATCTGCATGTTTTTGGTTGTTTGGCATATGCATTAATGCCTGAACAACATCCCAGAAAATTGGATGATAAAGTAGTAAAATATATTTTTTTTGGGTAGAGTTCTAAAAGTAAAGGCTATCGTCTGTATCATCACAGACTAAACACATTCTAGTTAGCGCTCATGTTGTTTTTGCGGAAGATGCTATTCAACCATTGCTTTCATGTACTAAGGAGACATCTATTAGATCCAAAGACATGTATGATACTTTGCTGCCTCTTTTTACAGGTGGACAGTCTAGTGCAGGTCCTAATGAGGCAACTTCTCAGCCTTTGTAGGTTTCATGTGATGATGCAGATCATCCCATTTCTGATGCAGAGTTACATGATGCACGTATTGATGAGAGAGCTGATATTGAGCAGGCAAGAACGATGCCAAAATGGCTGTGCAAACCTTACATGACAACAAATTAGATGCACCTCTCTCATATCATACTTGATAAGGCTCTCATAGTGCCTCTTTTGCACGAGATTTCTATACTATGGCTGCATCTAGTCTCTATGATGAGATTAAACCTGTTTTGTTTAATGAAACAAAAAATTCAAAAAATTGAATGGCTGCTATGCAATCTGAATATAATGCAATAATGAAGAATGGGACTTGGTCTTTATGTGACTTGCCTCCTGCCAAGAAGGCCATTGTTACTAAGTGGGTATACAAGCTGAAACCTAAACTTGATGGTACAGTTGATAGGTATAAGGCTAGGCTTGTTGCAAAGGGTTATGCGCAGGAAAGAGGCATTGAATTTGATGAAACCTTTGCTCCTACTTACTGAATGACTTCTGTTTGTAGCATCTGTGCACTTGCAGCTCATCATGGTTGGAATGTACATCAGTTGGACATTAAAACATCATTTTTGAATGGTGACTTGCATGAAGAAATAAATGTTTTTCAGCCTTGTGGCTTTGTGCAGAAAGGGCATGAAATCCAAGTGTGCAGGTTAAAGAAGGCATTATATGGTTTAAAACAAGCACCATGTGCTTGCTATGAAAAGATACATGCCTATCTCATTGCACATGGTTTTGAGAACAGTCCAACTCAAAGCACCTTATATGTTAAGCGTGCTAATGATGTACTTCCCATCATTGTGCTTTATGGTGATGAGATGCTCCTCACTAGTCCTCATGAGAGGTATATTGCTGATTTTAAGGCTGATTTGCATGCCTCATTTGAGATGTCTGATTTGGGGCATTTGCATCATTATTTGGGCATTCAATTTATGCACGTTGATGGTGGAATGACTTTGTGTCAAATGAAATATTTTGACACATTATTGCAGCATTTTGGCCTTGAAGACTGTAAATGTATTGCCACTCCTATGGAGACAAGTTTACGATTGAGTCTTCATGATGTTGGAGATGCATTTGATATTGTTCTCTATCAGTAGGTTGTTGTATGCTTGATTTACTTATGCATTACTCGGCCAGATATTCAGTTTGCTATCTTGCCGATGAGCAGGTTTATGCATTGTCTAGGAGTCAAGCATTGGCAGGTGGTTACGTGCATCTTTCGTTATTTGAGTAGTACTGGGCTACTTGGGTTGTTTTATCCCAAGGAGTGATGACTACCACCAGATTTGCATGATTTTCTTGACTCTAATTGGACTGGTTGCTATGACACTCGTGTGTCCACTAGTGGCTTTTGCTTCATGCTTGTAGCTCATGTATATCTTTATTGAGCAAGAAGCAGCCTACTGTGGCCACTTCCAGCTGTGAGGCTGAGTATAGGATAGCTTTCATAGTGACTGGTGAGTGTGTGTGGCTCAGATGCCTTATGGCTGATTTGGGTGTTGGTCACACTTTTTCCACCACCATCTTCACTGACGGTCAGAGCGCATTGGTAGTTGAGAGGAACCCTCTGTTCCATGCTCGCACTAAGCACATTGAAAATCATTATCATTATATCAGGGAGAGGTTCTCTGTTGGGGAGAGCAGCTTCGCATATGTGCCCACGCACGAGAACATTGTAGACCTTTGCACGAAGGCTCTGCCTAGGGAGAAGTTTGAAGCTTTCCACAAAGCTTTGGGCTTACTTCCTTTTGTGGATTGATTTCCACATAGCTTGGCACTTTCTTATACATGAGTGCTAGCTCCTTGTTCACCGCATCACTCCCAGGGGGGATTTGTTGATATATTTAGGTAGTGATGTGTGTGACCACTCTACGACCGCCGAGGAACTTTTTTCCCTCTTTAGGAGGTTTTTCCCGCCGGCTTGTATAAACGCCTATTTCCCTAATGGGCTACTTATCTTTGTACATTCTCTAGTAATACATTCAGTATTGTGTGTTGTGCTCCAAGCTTCTTCTTCTTCCTTGTGCTGTTCGCATGCTTTCGTAGACGTATAACTCCAACACAGACTACAATCATATGGAAAAATGAGGTAATTGCAAGGAAATTCCTTGTGTAATGGTCCTTGGAATCAAGAAAATGTTGACGTGGATGTGCACCATAAGGTAAAGAGCATTCGCTTTTTGCATCATCCTCTTTGCCGCAATGATAAGACGTTAGTTCTAGTATATCTAGGGTGATTCAGACTATTCTCCTATTTGTTATGCATGTTTGAAGTACTAGCATAAAAAGGTGTTAGTAACTTGGGTATTACCTATTTGTTGAGATCCCTTAAGGTAGTAATAGTCATGCACCTCATAGCCACCTTTGCCAAAAAATTGATAGCTTACTCGATTAGGGCACTTCATGTTGTAGTGAACATTGTTGTTGCATGTCATACACCAAATCCACCTACATATGCCTTCAGTCATCTTCAACTACTCTATTTCATGGCAAAGTTGTGCCACTAAATGATCATTGTAGTGCATGGGTGGTGAAAAAACCTTCTCCTTGTTTTTCTTCATTGCATATTTAGCACTTCTAGTTCCTTCTTAAGTTGCTTGATTGGTTCCAGAATTGTAGTGTAGTTTGCTTGAATCCCTCCTACAAAATGCATTCTAGTCCCCTCTATGCAAGATGAGGATCCCTTAAAATTGTTCACTATGGCATCAAATATGAGATTCCCTAAGATTCTTTTGGGAAGACCTCGGGAGCCTTTTCTATCCATGTTTTGACTACGAAGTCTCCTCAAGCATGTGACAAATGAGAAACAAGTACTTTACTACATGTATGAAGTTCATTAATAGATTCACTTGGTTGTAGCTTCAAGTTCTCGAGCTCATCTAAGGCTCCCTTTGAAGATTCATTCGCAAAAATCTTTCAAAGAAGGAAGTCTTCAAGGATTCTCAGGTCATGAAGTCCCTAGTTGCATATGTTGCACCATTTGTCTACAAGCCCTTCTGATGTAGAAGGAAACACCATCAGCATAGCATCCTCATGATGTTGATTTCCACATCCACAACATAAAAAGATGAACCTCCTTACATGATCATCTGCATCTCCATGAATTAGCTCTTTAAAAGTATGGAACATAATATTTAATCTCAACAAAAAAATTTCGAGATCCTCCATTGGTTTCTAAGCCTTTTTCGAGGTGTCTAAAGCAAAATCTAGCATTCTTGTAGGCTTCTCTTTTGAGAGCATTGTAGAACCAAATCAATGGCCAAATTAAAATAGAGGAGTGTTGATTTTCCCAAATAAAGGTTGATCTAAATTCACGGGACTCTTATGTGCACAAAGAATCTCTCTCTCTCTCTCTCTCTCTCTCTCTCTCTCTCTCTCTCTCTCTCCCCCCCCCTCAAGTATGGGTCATGTATGCACTCACAAGACTTAAACAATCAAGAACAACAATGTGAAAAAATAGTTGGTTACTCTACTGCTTACCTCACATAAAACATGTGTTGGGGATTCGTGGACAAGAAGGAGTTTGAGGGTTTGTAGGAGGAAAAGGAGATGATAAAAATGGAATAACAGTGAGAACTTCTGCAAAGGAATACTCTTGGAAACCTCGAATATTGATTATCTTTCACAATTACAATGATTGCGCACAGTCTAATCAATGATTAAATACAACTTCAGAGAATATCAATTACTGAAGACCAATTATCTCAAGTCCTCTAGCAGCGGCCTCTCCTGCATCAATCCTTCACTTGCTTCCCGCTTCCCTTGTGCACACCTTGCACTAAGCTTCCGCCAAGCTAAGGAATTGGTATCACGGCGCACACACGCAACGGACCTTGGGACTCTTGGAATCCACTCCGCCTTCTCTGCACACTCTTCTCTTGACACCTCTTGCACTCTTGAATGTCGTGGCACCTGGAGACTCTTCTTGCTTCCTCTCTTGCTTCCTCCGAAGCTCTCCCTTGCTCCTAGCTCCCAATGTCCAAGAATAGCTTTTTTCCTTCTTTTTGTTGAGTCCGTCGGTTCGCGCACTCTAACTGCAATACAATCTTGGTGTCCTTTCAATGTCCCAAGATTGTCTTTTTGAACTGGTCCTCAACGATTCGCTACTTTGTCCTGTAGTGACTTTAGAACAAGAGTGACTTTTAAAAATAAAAAATTGGATTGGGCGGCCTATTTCCACCTTTGCGTACGCGGCCTTCCACCTTCACCTTTCCTTTTAATTCTTTACTTTTGCACCTTAAGATTTTAAATTCATCCTTTGTACGAGAGGAAATACTTTGCACCCTTTAGTTTCAATTGGTTAGGGCTCTACAGATGCCCACCACCTAAAGATCTCTCCGTCCCGGAGAGACAACAGCGATACAAAACTGAGAAATTGCAAAGACACAGACATGAATACAACGAAACAGTGGCAAGAAAAAAAAAATGAAGGTTTTGTAAATTATTGAATTAAGAAAAAATATAAGGCACCCTACAAGAAATATTTAGAAATCAAAGGGATGAGTAAATTATTGACAAAGCGAGAATGGAATCTAAGAGCAATTATTATGATGGTGGATGAGCAATTTATTGATACTGTGGATGGCAATTTATTGTGGAGGTTGATTGGGATTGTCAGCCGAGGTTGATGGAGAAGGGGGCAAAGGAGCAGAAGCTTGTTCGATCGTAAGCTGTAGCGCACTAAGGCATTGCCTAAGATGATCCCTTTCCCGGCGGATACGTCGGCATGCAGCATTAGCACAAAGCCCTAAGTTGGAGCGATTCTGAAGATCTTCTAAGGCTTTCATTGCAGAGTCGGCCATATCGCGATAATGATCTCTCTCTTCTTTGAGCAATCTCGCCGTTTCGTTGAGGGAGTGTCATTGAGAGGTTGCCATGCGATTGATGTTTTCTATTGTTGAGATATACTGTTGATGAACCGAAGCAGCTGCGGAAACCGAATCCAAGGAAATCTGGGAGGCCTGAGCATTGCCGATAGCGACTACACTCGCGTCCTGTAGTAATTGCAAAAATGAAGGGGTTGCTGGTAGGTCAAATTGCGGAGTGGGGGTGGCCGTTGGAGCAGGAGGGGGAGGGGAAGGGGGAATATTCTGCGGAGGAGGATGAAGGTTTGGAGTTGCAGATGTAGTGGGGAGTGAAGGAGTGGGAGATGTGTAATGCGGGTGAATTGGGGGCATACAGGTGGGGTTTTGAGGGTTGAGCTGTGTTTGAATGAGTGGTGAGAAAGGTGAAGAGAGGGGAGGTCTAGGGATGATGGGAGGGGTAGGCATGGATGGAGAAGTGGTAGATGCAGGAGGGAAAGGGGAAGAAGATAGGGTAGTGAAGGAGGGGACGTGTGGGGGGGTAGTCATGAATGGAGAGATGGTAGATGCAGGGGTGATAGGTGAAGAAGTTAGGGCAGGGAAGGATGTCACAACAGGGGGATTAGGCATGAATGGAGGGTTGGTGGATGCAGGAGGGATAGGTGAAGAAGATGGTGGAGGGAAGGAGGTTACATCAGGGGGTGCGGATGCGGGTGTCGATGCGGAAGCTGAGTCAATGGAGATCAGAGGGGGGGAGGGACAGGGAGCAATGGATGGTCCAGGTTGGGAAGGGAGGTAAGCAACATTGTGTGCAGAGTGTGCGGGAATGTGATAGAGCCAAGCTAAGAAGGGTGCAGAGTAGATGGAAAATGCATGAGAGCCTCTAGAGATAGCCCCGCGGAGTCGACGGGAGCGCAAAGTCAAGGAACTATAAATGAGGGTTGCGTAAGGGTAAGGACGGCTATGGAGAAAATAGAAAAGCGGATCGGCGATACGAATATCTGACCAGGGAAGCGAAGAGGTTGGACTGCGTAGTAAGAAGAAAAATATGAATGCATTGAGAAGGGTGGTCATGCGGAGCGAAAACCTAGCATTACTTTGAAAGTGTGTGGTACAAAAGGCGATAGTGGCCGAGGCGGACAGTCCAGAGTATAGGAAAGGGGGAGCACGAAAATTTATTAAGGGAGACCCAATACTGGCGGCAATGTCTGGGATGAAGAGAGTGCCGGTTCTAAAATGAGGGAAGAGGCGGATAGCTTCATACACCTGGGTAAAATTGGCGGGGTTATTGAAGAAAACATTAGCCAAGCCCCACAAGCCCGCCTGCTGAAGATCCTCAATGGAAAACATTTGACGAAGGGCAATGGTAGGTAGGGATAGATGCATTCGGATTTGCAGGTTTAAGTCAGGTGGGAGAAACAGGCGCATATAATCCCCTGTTGGGGAAGATGGGTGGGATGAATGAGACATAGATGGTGAAGGAGAAGGAGGGTGCGGGAGGGGGGGTGGTGAATAAAGGTCGGTGGAATCAGATTGTATGGAATAAATGGGGAGTTCAAGGGCCGTAGGAGGTGTTGGAGCAGCTTGAACAGATTGTTCTGCCGATGAGGGAGGAGGTGGATTGGGGTGGTCCGAGGGAATTGCGGAGGTAGGATCGGATCGAGCACCCGGAGCGGGGTCCACCATTGATGGAAATGGGGAGAGGAAGTGGAAATAAAGAAAGCCTATGCAGGGGGAGGGGAATCGATGGGTTGAGGTGGTGGGAAAGGGCAGAGGGGTTGGAGGGTGGAGGGTGGTGGAAGGAAGAGGGGGTGCGCGGGGGAGGCCGGAGGGGTTGCGGTGGAGTTGGAGGCGGAGAGTTGTGAGGGGGGGTTGGTTGTAGAGCGTGGTGGAAGAGGAGGAGGGGTGCTGAGGGATTGGTGTCGGAGAGGCGGGGATGGGTGTCGGAGAGAGGGGGGATGGTTGTAGAGGGGTCGAGGGGGGCTGGGTGCTGCTGGGTGTAGAGGGGGGGTCGAGAGGGGGGGCTGGGTGTCGAGCTGTGTCGGAGGGGGGGGGGGCTGGTGACGAATTGGGTCGGAGAGGGTTGGGTGTCGAGGGGGCGGAGATGGGGAGGGGGGTGTTAGTGGAGAGGGAGTCGAGGGGGGGGGCTGGTGTCGAGGGGGGCGGAGATGGGGAGGGGGGGGGGGGCTTGGTGCTGCTGGTGTAGAGGGGGGGGTCGAGGGGGGTTGGTTGTCGAGGGGGCGGAGATGGGGAGGGGGGTGTTGGTGGAGAGTGAGTCGAGGGGGGGGGGCTGGTGTCAAGGGGGGCGGGGGGGCTGGGTTGAGAGAGGGTCGAGGGGCGGGGTCTGGAGTCGAGCTGTGTCGAGGGGGGGGGGCTGGGTTGAGAGGGGGGCGGAGATGGGCTGTGTCGGAGGGGGGGGGCTGGTGTCGAGGGAGGCGGAGATGGGGGCGCTGAGGGTCGGAAAGGGGGGGGTTGGTGTCGAGGGGGGTTGAGTGTCGAGGGGGCGGAGATGGGGAGGGGGGTGTTGGTGGAGAGGGAGTCGAGGGGGGGGGCTGGTGTCGAGGGGGGCGGAGATGGGGAGGGGGGGTGCTGGGTGGCGGATTGGGTCGGAGAGGGTTGGGTGTCGAGGGGGCGGAGATGGGGAGGGGGGTGTTGGTTGAGAGGGAGTCGAGGGGGGGGGTCTGGAGTCGAGCTGTGTCGAGGGGGGGGGCTGGGTTGAGAGGGGGGCGGAGATGGGCTGTGTCGGAGGGGGGGGGGGCTGGGTTGAGAGGGGGGCGGAGATGGGCTGTGTCGGAGGGGGGGGGCTGGTGTCGAGGGGGGCGGAGATGGGGAGGGGGGGGGGGGGGTTGGTGCTGCTCGGTGTAGAGGGGGGGGTCGAGGGGGGTTGGGTGTCGAGGGGGGCGAAGATGGGGAGGGGGGTGTTGGTGGAGAGGGAGTCGAGGGGGGGGGGGCTGGTGTCGAGGGGGGCGGAGATGGGGAGGGGGGGTGCTGGGTGGCGGATTGGGTCGGAGAGGGTTGGGTGTCGAGGGGGCGGAGATGGGGAGGGGGGTGTTGGTTGAGAGGGAGTCGAGGGGGGGGTCTGGAGTCGAGCTGTGTCGAGGGGGGGGGGGGCTGGGTTGAGAGGGGGGCGGAGATGGGCTGTGTCGGAGGGGGGGGCTGGTGTCGAGGGGGGCGGAGATGGGCTGTGTCGGAGGGGGGGTTGGTGTCGAGGGAGGCGGAGATGGGGGCGCTGAGGGTCGGAAAAGGGGGGTTGGTGTCGAGGGGGTTTGAGATGGGGGCGCTGAGGGTCGGGAAGGGGGGGTTGTGTCTGATTGGGGGGGGTTGCTTGGCGGGTTAGGAGGGGGTTCCGATTGGGGTTAGGGGGGTCGAGCGGGGTTGTAGGGGGGCGGAGAGGGGGGCGCTGATCGGTGGAAGAGGGGTGGTGGAGAGGTAGCCCGAGTGGTGTTGAGGGGGATGAAGAGGGTGAGGGGGCTGGTGTCGAGGGGTCGAGGGGGGGGCTGGTGTCGAGGGGGAGGGTTGGGTGTCGAGGGGGCGGAGATGGGGAGGGGGGTGTTGGTTGAGAGGGAGTCGAGGGGGGGGGTCTGGAGTCGAGCTGTGTCGAGGGGGGGGGCTGGGTTGAGAGGGGGGCGGAGATGGGCTGTGTCGGAGGGGGGGGGCTGGGTTGAGAGGGGGGCGGAGATGGGCTGTGTCGGAGGGGGGGGCTGGTGTCGAGGGGGGCGGAGATGGGGAGGGGGGGGTTGGTGCTGCTCGGTGTAGAGGGGGGGGTCGAGGGGGGTTGGGTGTCGAGGGGGCGGAGATGGGGAGGGGGGTGTTGGTGGAGAGGGAGTCGAGGGGGGGGGGCTGGTGTCGAGGGGGGCGGAGATGGGGAGGGGGGGTGCTGGGTGGCGGATTGGGTCGGAGAGGGTTGGGTGTCGAGGGGGCGGAGATGGGGAGGGGGGTGTTGGTTGAGAGGGAGTCGAGGGGGGGGGTCTGGAGTCGAGCTGTGTCGAGGGGGGGGCTGGGTTGAGAGTGGGGCGGAGATGGGCTGTGTCGGAGGGGGGGGGCTGGTGTCGAGGGGGGCGGAGATGGGCTGTGTCGGAGGGGAGGGCTGGTGTCGAGGGAGGCGGAGATGGGGGCGCTGAGGGTCGGAAAAGGGGGGGGTTGGTGTCAAGGGGGTTTGAGATGGGGGCGCTGAGGGTCGGGAAGGGGGGGGTTGTGTCTGATTGGGGGGGGTTGCTTGGCGGGTTAGGAGGGGGTTCCGATTGGGGTTAGGGGGGTCGAGCGGGGTTGTAGGGGGGCGGAGAGGGGGGCGCTGATCAGTGGAGGAGGGGTGGTGGAGAGGTAGCCCGAGTGGTGTTGAGGGGGATGGAGAGGGTGAGGGGGCTGGTGTCGAGGGGTCGAGGGGGGGGCTGGTGTCGAGGGGGGCGGAGATGGGGAGGGGAGGGGGTTGGTGCTGCTGGGTGTAGAGGGGGGGGTCGAGAGGGGTTGGGTGTCGAGGGGGCGGAGATGGGGAGGGGGGTGTTGGTGGAGAGGGAGTCGAGGGGGGGGGCTGGTGTCGAGGGGGGCGGAGATGGGGAGGGGGGGTGCTGGGTGGCGGATTGGGTCGGAGAGGGTTGGGTGTCGAGGGGGCGGAGATGGGGAGGGGGGTGTTGGTTGAGAGGGAGTCGAGGGGGGGGGTCTGGAGTCGAGCTGTGTCGAGGGGGGGGGCTGGGTTGAGAGGGGGGCGTAGATGGGCTGTGTCGGAGGGGGGGGCTGGTGTCGAGGGGGGCGGAGATGGGGAGGGGGGGGGTTGGTGCTGCTGGGTGTAGAGGGGGGGGTCGAGGGGGGTTGGGTGTCGAGGGGGCGGAGATGGGGAGGGGGTGTTGGTGGAGAGGGAGTCGAGGGGGGGGGCTGGTGTCGAGGGGGGCGGAGATGGGGAGGGGGGGTGCTGGGTGGCGGATTGGGTCGGAGAGGGTTGGGTGTCGAGGGGGCGGAGATGGGGAGGGGGGTGTTGGTTGAGAGGGAGTCGAGGGGGGGGGGCTGGTGTCGAGGGGGGCGGGGGGGGGCTGGGTTGAGAGGAGGGCGGGGTTGGAGGGGTGAGGGAGCGTGGGGTCGTTGGAGAGGGGTGGGCGGGGCGCGTGGGGGGGTTAGATAGGGGGTTGGAGGCGAGGGTTGGAGGAGAGGTTGGTGGCAGGTGAATCGAAGAGAGAGGGGGGTCGGATGGGGTAAGATTGGAGGGATAGAGTGGTGATAGCTTGGCAGGGAAGGATGGAGGATCACTGCTCTTCAAATCGGGGATCACCTCTACTGCTCTTCATATCAGACGCATGCACTTTGAGGGGTGGCGGAGATCCAGGCTCACCATCATAGCTAGAGTGCGGAGATGAGAACAGTATGATGCGGAGGGAGCAAGAATGAAGAGAAGGCCTATTATATAGCAATGATGGATGAAGGAGCACCTCCTAATCAAGAATGGTTCACCATAAAAGGGTGCTCAAAAGAGAGGAGATGCAACTCTGAATCTTAGCCATTCAAGTGGGAACAAAGAAATGGGCATTAATGAAAGTGAGTGTGCAGAAGTGAGGGCCATCCAAAAAATGGCGCCTAATTTATTTAACACTGAAATAAACTTGATTTTTATTGATGAAATGAGCAACATAACAAAAATGGCGTTCCAAAAAAAACTTGCGTGAGCATTTTGCTTATTAATTGTATTTATTAAAGCAGTCCGAAACACTAATGAAACAAAAATAAATGAGAATGCAATGTTTATGACTTTAGGTTGTACCCCTTGAGTCGGGAGATGTTTACCAAGGGTAGGGTGTCTCCATCCAGTGTTTCCAATTGCACAGCACCCCATTGTAGCATCTTCGTGATGCGAAAAGGGCCTTCCCAGTGAGGGATCCATTTTCCTTTTGTTTGAGTAGAAATTTGTGGTCTGTGTAGCAGGGCTAAATCTCCAGGCTTCAAATTGTTTTGCCATAGAGTTTTGTCATGGTTCTCCTTCCTCTTCATTTGAATATCCTCTAAGTGTTTGGAGGCTAAAATTCTCGATTCTTCCAGTTTATGCAAAGCAGTCAGTCTTGCTGGAACTTCCATCCCATTTTTCTCTAGTCTTTCCGTTGTCGTCGAGATTTTCTCTCCTCTCTCACTTGTGAAGGCCTACAAAAAAAACATATTTGGTGAAGGTAGCCAGAATTCCCCGAGAAGTCCAGGATGCATCAAGGATGTCAAAGGAAGGTCACATACAAAGTTTCAAAGAAATCAAGAAAGTCCATGGTAGCGGTCAAAGTTGGTCAAAGCTGGTCAAAGTTGGGAAATTAGGGCAAAAATTTCATTGTCACCAAATTAGATGAAAATCCATATACTTGTAAAGATTGTCAAAGGCAGTCTATAGCCCAAATTTCAGCAGAAAATGGATTTGGTAGCACATTGATATGCTATGTTCATTTTGTAAAAATGTATTTTTTCTAGTTTGGCCCTACAAATTCTTGTATAGAAATTTATGTTAGCCATATGGTTTGGCATGTATAAAGATCATATGTGGCTACATATTTGTATAAAGTTTCAAGGCTATCCGAGCTTCCTAGACACCTTAATGCCACCTTGCAAGCTTCCAAATGTAGTCAAACTTGTACAAGTTAGATTCAGATGGGAGTTTTTTCTGCATATTCCTGAAGGAGATCTTTGGAAACATAGTCCTACAATGTTTCATCTTCATCAAAGACTTTTTGGAGGGTCAAAGAGCACAAAGTCCAGTTTTCAAGGTCATCGCAGTTTTCTAGAATAAGAAAATTGAAGGCTTGAATGTCTGCCACATGTCAAAATATGATTGAACCATGTTGTACGGTCAAGATGAGCTCATATTCAAGGTGGAGATGCACTAAAGCATAAAGGAAGGAGGATCCACGAATTTTTTCCATAAAAGAAGACCTTTTTTACAATCAAAGATCAATAATGCAGCATTTCTCCAAAAATAGTGGCTTATCTTATCCGAATTGATGTCAGCACTGATCCGACGGTCCAGATCATCCCCAGATCCAATGGTGGAGAATGAGGGCGCCTAAATTTCACTCCTTTACACTAGATTTGATAGAAAGAACAATTCCAAGCCATTGATTTGATTAATCAAATGGTTGTAATCAAAAGTAGTGATCCTAGAGTTGAGAGTTGATTTCTCTAGATCCAAGGGCCCAAATTCATTCAAAAAACTATATAAACCCCCCTCCAAACTCCTAGAGCATCATTGTTAGGCATCCATAGGGCTCATGCTAGCTTACGGTTTCCTTGTGACGATCACCCTCGGTTGAGCGAGTGAGGATCCAAGGTGAGCTAGTATGAGTATAGAACCTAGTTTCAAATTTAAGTTAGAACTCCAATTTAGGATAGGCTCTTGAAACCAGCATCTCTATCTTGACTCACCCTCGGTGGAGCGTGTGAGTGAGTTAGAGCTGATTTTAATGAGTCTTAGACTTCTTTAGTTAGACGTTACGAGCCTAGACAGACATAGGGTCACTGGAGTGGAACTCACCTTCTTACGTGTGACATTCGGTTGAACTGTCATGGTTTGAGGGTCGGAACCACCTTTGATCAGTAGACTGCTTAGCATGACGTACACGACGATCTTTTACATGTAACTTAATTCAAATTCTTTTAATTCATGTCACTTGTCACTTGTCTCTTGTCACCTCTCTCAGTCTCTTCAGTATTTTTACATGTCTTCTATTTCTTCTATGTGTGAGAAGGCTCCGCAGTATTGCGTTGAACCAGTGAGGATGTTTCTTTGAGCTTGTGAGTAAAATCCATCATCATAATTCACTTGCATGCATAAAATCCATACAAATCCATACATATTTATTAGTTTCTGAAAGTGTATAAGAAGCTCCAATATTGGACCATTCTTCCTTTCGAAACTGATTTATGTGTAAGGATTCCATCTATTCTCATCATGCATACATATCATCCAAAGAAGGCTATACATATGGATTAGAATTAGGAAGTGTTTAAGAAGCTCCTCCAATGGACCATTCTTCCTTCCAAATTTGATTCGTGTGTATGGTTCTCTTTCATTCTTATCATTCATGTCATCAATCTAACTTGCACACCTACATTCCCATTCCCATAATTATTTCAACATCTCTCTCTTCTCCATACTCAACATTAATTTCACCTTCACATCTTTAAACCTTCCAACATTCATTAGCTTCATACACCCTGTGTGTGCCACGACCGGACCCGATCCACCCGGATTGCGATCACCTCCACATTTGAACCCGACGTGAAACGCTTCGTGGTATTTGCTTCTGATCTTGTTGGGAGGTTGTGATCCATATCCTTTGTTTCATATTTTTCATCCTCATCATATCATCATCATCATTCTTGAGTGTTGCACTAGATTTCTCACAGTATCGTGCACATCTTCGTCGCGAAGTAAACACATTTGTGAGAGATCTAGAACATCGTGCATCACTTGCTTATTCACATAAGATGGAGGAAGGATTCAAATCCCTTATTGTTGAGAAACAAGGCCAAAGAATAGTCTCTTCTATGTTGAGAGAGAAGGGAAAATTCAATGGCATCAACATCACAAGCTACTTAGATTTGTTTGAAGAGCAAGCTATGATTTTTGGTCTTCCTGAAGATCTTTTGATATCATTCTTTGAACGAATTGTTGATAGCTCTATCATAAACCGTGTCACTCAATATGATAGTCTTCCTTGGAGTGATTTTAGAAAGGAGATGCTCAAAGAATTCTATCTTGAAGATTATAGCCAACATAATCGAGATGGATTCTTACGATGGGTCAATTCTCCAAAGCCTAGTAGCTCTATTACTCACTTACAAAATGAGTATATTAGACGCTATGAACAACTTCCTGATGAGGATAAGATAACTTTGGAACCTGATCTTGTGATCAATTTTCTTAAGCTTCTTCATCCTGAAACTCGTAGGGAAGTTGAACGGCGATTAGAAGAACCAGATAAGCGCTATGGTCCGGGAGTGAATCATCCTAGGAATCGATTGTCAATTAGAAAGAAACCTATTGTTACTCAGGGTTACGAGCATGCTTGTAGTGATTGTGCACCTCGATTCATGTTTGGAGCTACATATGATCAAAATTTCGGATAGAATCCATTGTTGAGCGGGACAACAGTGGATATTGGTTTGACATCTCGCATCCAACCAACATGTACAATAGTTTGTCACTTTGTTTTCCACATTCTAGATTAGATTTTCTTCATAAGAGTCAATTGTCCAAGTCTTTTATCCAAAAAAGCCAAAAAAATTATAAAAACAACAAAATCATGGAACATGATGAGAACATTGAGCATGTGATTGAGACATCTCATTGTTTCTCTACTCTTGAGGAGTTAGAGTTATGTCTTCAACAAAATTCTACTTCCCATATTATTCTTATTTCTTCCCTTGATGAGTATGCTCTAATCCAAGAGTATGCTCTCAATGTTGACAAGTGCTCAAAATTTAACCAAACACATGATGCCTTAGTTGAAACAAAGTACAAAACTGTAGACAAAAAAATCAAACCCATAGCTCAACCATTACCTCAAGGAAGTAATGAAAAAATTATTGATGTGAAAAATGATCCAATTCTTCGGGATAAGAAAAACATAGGACATACATTCACGGATGAGACAATCAAACAGGTGAAAATTGGTAGAGATGATGACTTTCTTTTGCCAGCAGAGAGAGATAAATTTGAGAGAGTTATACGGAGCCATGGAAAAGCCTTTACTATGTATCCTCATGAGATTGGTTGTGTAGATCCTAAGCTAGTTGCACCCATGATAATCTTTACTATTCCACATATTCCATGGAATCTTCGTCCTATACCTGTTCCAAAGGCTCACTTACCTGAGCTAATGAAACTACTTAAGGAGAAGATAAACATGAGAATTTTAGAGCCATCTTTTGCACCTTACTCAAACAGATGGTTCACTGTGCCTAAAAAGAATGGGAAACTACGTTTTATTCAAGATCTCCAACCCGTCAATAAAGTCACCATAAGGAATGTAGGAACAGGACCCATTGTAGATGAGTTTGCTGAATCATTTTCAGGACATTCTATCTATTCAATGGGTGATCTATATTCTGGATATGACCAATTCCAATTAGCAATTGATAGTCGTGACATAACCACAATGAAAACTCCTTTAGGCTTAGTGCGAATGTGTACTTTACCTCAAGGAGCGACTAATTCTGTGGCTCATATGATGAGTGCTATGAATATGGTCTTACATGATTTTATCCCTCATATAACTATGCCATTCATTGATGATATTCCAATTAAAGGGAGTGAGGAACGTGTAAAGGACATTACTTTAGATTCATCTGGATGTCGTAAATTTGTTCTTGACCATATCTCTGATTGTGAAAGAATATTTCAACGATTTGAAGAGGTAGGTCTCACATTTTCCATAGAGAAATCTGTTTTTGGTGTCAACGAGGTACTTATTGTTGGACATTTATGTGGCCATTATGGTCGAAAGCCATACCCATAAAAAGTTGATGCCATTAGCAAGATTTCTGAAACATGTAACAACGTGAGTGAGGTACGTAGATTTCTTGGTGCTTGCATCTTTTATGTTATTTGGATCCCTCACTTTGCTCATGTTGCTGATTGTCTTTATGACTTGTTGAGGAAGAAACAAAAATTTATTTGGACTGACAAACACACTCAAGCTATGCGTAAATTGAAGAAATTATTGCTTGAAGCTCCCATCCTTAAGCGTGTAGACTATTCTGCTAACAAATCTATTATATTGACTGTTGATACTAGTCCTATTGGTATAGGTTGGGTCATAAGTCAAGATGATAGTGAAGGGAATAGATATGCAATTAGGTTTGGTGCCAAAATTCTACATGAAACACAACGAAAATATCCACAGATCAAACGAGAACTATGGGGTATGGTAACAGCTTTGAAAACAGACAAAGAATATTTCATTGGTGCAAATGTCAAAGTTGAGACTGATTGTTTGCCTCTCATTGGAATGATAGCCAATTGTTCATCTCCTGATATAGCCATGCTTAGATGGATCTCATATATTAAGTTCATATATCCTGAGTTAGTTCATATTTCAGGTAAGTCAAACTCAGTTGCTGATATGTTATCGAGAGCTAGATTTGATGATGATCTTGAAAGTGATCTAATAAAGAATGTGAATTTAGTTGACTATGTTCCACATATATATGAGTATGAGCAATTTCATGAGTCTGAGTACGAATATGAATGGAGAGACATAGGAAAGTATCTCAGTACACTACAACCATTACCTAGCTGGACTACGAATAGATTCCGTAACATTAGGAAACGAGCTTATAACTTTTTCCTATGTAATGGTTATCTTTGGAGACATGCTAAGGGTAAGGTTAAGAATCCACAACGAGTCCTAGGAAAGAGAGGTCTTCAATTGCAAGTAATGAAGGAAATGCATGAGACATTATGGGCAGGTCATAAAGGATTTTTTGGAACATATGAAAAAATTAGAAGTACCTATTATTGGCCTAGGATGTATGTTGATATTAGTAGCTATGTTTCTACATGTTCTACTTGTCAACTTCATTCATCAGTCAAACATAGAGATCCATTGCATCCTACGTATCCACCTTGTATTCACTACAAGTGGGTAGTAGATCTTGTAACTATGCCTAAAGGTATCGACAAAATGCGTTACATTGTACTTGCAAGAGAAGACTTAACTAATCATGTAGAGGGACGTGCACTACGATCTAAGACCACTTACAATGTTTGCAAATTCTTGCTTGAAGATGTCATAAGTCGCTTTGGGTACATAGAGAAAGTAGTTGCCGATCGTGGAGAGTTAAATGCGAGAGAAGCTAAAGAGTTCTTTGAGCGTCACGGTATTCGTTTGTCTCTCACTACTGCATATAATCCAGAGGCCAATGGTAAAATAGAGAGAGGGCATCCACCTATTGTGAAAGCCATATCTAAAGCATGTAACGGTGACATCAAACAATGGCCTAAATTCTTACCTTTTGCACTTTGGGCAGATAGAATGACATGCACACGTACTACTGGATATATGCCTGCTGAACTCATGTACTGTCAAAAACCATTGTTTCCAATTCAGTCTCATATTTCTGCATGGTCAAATTTGCCTTGGTCTGAAAACATGTCTACTGATGATTTTTTGAGTTTGCGTATTAAACAGTTAGAACAAGGTAAATTAAGACTTGATGATGCTATTGAAAAATTAAGAGAATCTAGAATGAAGAACAAACATTATTTTGATAAAACTCATCGATTGCGTCCTAAGCCAATTGAAGTAGGAGATTGGGTGCTCATTTATGATAGTACATTTGACTCTCAATATGATGCACGCAAAAATCTCACTCAACGGTGGTTTGGGCCATACATAGTATCAAAAGTCAACAACAATGGTACGTATGCTCTGTGAATTAAATGGTGTTGCACTAAAAGCTTTCATTGCAGGTAAAAGGATAAAGTTATTCAAGAAGCGTGATAATGATGAGTACATTTTGGATGAGGACATTGAAGAAGATGACAACAATGAGGCCGATTCATAAACAGGAGTATCCATGTTATTATTAAAAAAAAAAAAAAAAAAAAAAAAAACATCATTAATTTTTCAAGTTCATGTTGCTTTGTTTTTTTTCAAGTTCATTCTATTTTTTTCCATGCTTGTTTCATGCATGTTTTTTTCAGTCTTTGCATCACATTGCATATCCACATCACTTGAGTCAAAAAAGGCAAATGATGATTTCTCTACTTGTGTAAAATTGTATCTTAAGTAGTAACTTATCTACCAAGAAATTGTTTATAATCTAGGATTGTGGAAAGATAGGGCATGTAGATTTGGAGGTTTATTTTGGTGACAAGACTTTCATATATAAACATGCATATGTATCCAGTATCGAAAGCATAATTGTTGAAATCCTAGCTCGTGTTATTGCATGTTTCTACATCCTTAGTCCATCTCACAGCACTTGTATCGGAGTTTAAACGACTATTCTCCGTCATCAAAAATGGTTGTACCTTGTATCGGGGTTTAATTTTTCCCCGTCATCAAAAAAAAAAAAAAAAAAAAAAAGAAGTTGCTACATGTTACCAAGAAGTTTACACTTTCTTCCACCCCAAAAAAAAAGTGATCGTAACCATAAAGTTGCCGAATCATCATCATCATTAAAAAAAAAAAAAAAAAAAAAGGAGCAAGCCAAAGGAGGATAAAGAGGCATAGTAGAATAAATCACGGGCTATATAGGCAGATTTATGCATTAGTGGAGTTTAGTTAGATTTCCTTGCATGTTATTAGAGAAAGAGCATATTCATATTTATGTAGGAAAGGAGTTGATCTAAAATAAGCTAAAGATGAAAGATGTCTCTTGAAAATCCTAAATCTTTGTTTATAATCATATTTAAGGTAGATTGCTTTATGAAAAAGGTACAAAATTTTCTTCAAGATGAGAGGAACTGATGCTTAAAACGACTCAATACATCCACTTCCACTTCATATTGATGCTTGTTTTTTTCTTTCTTGTTGCCAATGTTGCTTGTTCATTTGCATATATGTTGCCTATTCGTTCATGCATATTCATGTTGCCTGTTTCAATTCTTTCTTTCATGCAAATTTTGCTTCATGTCACGTTACCTACTAATTCATGCATATAATCAATTTTCATTCCATGTTTCTTATGTTGCCTATAAAAGAATTTGATGCCTCGAACATTTTTTTTTTCACAGATGCTAGAGTGGCGCTTCCGGAGGAATCGCAGGTTTAGTGGGGGCGAATGTCGTCGAGATTTTCTCTCCTCTCTCACTTGTGAAGGCCTACAAAAAACATATTTGGTGAAGGTAGCCAGAATTCCCCGAGAAGTCCAGGATGCATCAAGGATGTCAAAGGAAGGTCACATACAAAGTTTCAAAGAAATCAAGAAAGTCCATGGTAGCGGTCAACGTTGGTCAAAGCTGGTCAAAGTTGGGAAATTAGGGCAAAAATTTCATTTTCACCAAATTAGATGAAAATCCATATACTTGTAAAGATTGTCAAAGGCAGTCTATAGCCCAAATTTCAGCAGAAAATGGATTTGGTAGCACATTGATATGCTATGTTCATTTTGTAAAAATGTATTTTTTCTAGTTTGACCCTACAAATTCTTGTATAGAAATTTATGTTAGCCATATGGTTTGGCATGTATAAAGACCATATGTGGCTACATATTTGTATAAAGTTTCAAGGCTATCCGAGCTTCCTAGACACCTTAATGCCACCTTGCAAGCTTCCAAATGTAGTCAAACTTGTACAAGTTAGATTCAGATGGGAGTTTTTTCTGCATATTCCTGAAGGAGATCTTTGGAAACATAGTCCTACAATGTTTCATCTTCATCAAAGACTTTTTGGAGGGTCAAAGAGCACAAAGTCCAGTTTTCAAGGTCACCGCAATTTTCTAGAATAAGAAAATTGAAGGCTTGAATGTCTGCCACATGTCAAAATATGATTGAACCATGTTGTACGGTCAAGATGAGCTCATATTCAAGGGTGGAGATGCACTAAAGCATAAAGGAAGGAGGATCCACGAATTTTTTCCATAAAAGAAGACCTTTTTTACAATCAAAGATCAATAATGCAGCATTTCTCCAAAAATAGTGGCTTATCTTATCCGAATTGATGTCAGCACTGATCCGACGGTCCAGATCATCCCCAGATCCAATGGTGGAGAATGAGGGAGCCTAAATTTCACTCCTTTACACTAGATTTGATAGAAAGAACAATTCCAAGCCATTGATTTGATTAATCAAATGGTTGTAATCAAAAGTAGTGATCCTAGAGTTGAGAGTTGATTTCTCTAGATCCAAGGGCCCAAATTCATTCAAAAAACTATATAAACCCCCCTCCAAACTCCTAGAGCATCATTGTTAGGCATCCATAGGGCTCATGCTAGCTTACGGTTTCCTTGAGATGATCACCCTCGGTTGAGCGAGTGAGGATCCAAGGTGAGCTAGTATGAGTATAGAACCTAGTTTCAAATTTAAGTTAGAACTCCAATTTAGGATAGGCTCTTGAAACCAGCATCTCTATCTTGACTCACCCTCGGTGGAGCGTGTGAGTGAGTTAGAGCTGATTTTAATGAGTCTTAGACTTCTTTAGTTAGACGTTACGAGCCTAGACAGACATAGGGTCACTGGAGTGGAACTCACCTTCTTACGTGTGACATTCGGTTGAACTGTCATGGTTTGAGGGTCAGAACCACCTTTGATCAGTAGACTGCTTAGCATGACGTACACGACGATCTTTCACATGTAACTTAATTCAAATTCTTTTAATTCATGTCACTTGTCACTTGTCTCTTGTCACCTCTCTCAGTCTCTTAAGTATTTTTACATGTCTTCTATTTCTTCTATGTGTGAGAAGGCTCCGCAGTATTGCGTTGAACCAGTGAGGATGTTTCTTTGAGCTTGTGAGTAAAATCCATCATCATAATTCACTTGCATGCATAAAATCCATACAAATCCATACATATTTATTAGTTTCTGAAAGTGTATAAGAAGCTCCAATATTGGACCATTCTTCCTTTCGAAACTGATTTATGTGTAAGGATTCCATCTATTCTCATCATGCATACATATCATCCAAAGAAGGCTATACATATGGATTAGAATTAGGAAGTGTTTAAGAAGCTCCTCCAATGGACCATTCTTCCTTCCAAATTTGATTCGTGTGTATGGTTCTCTTTCATTCTTGTCATTCATGTCATCAATCTAACTTGCACACCTACATTCCCATTCCCATAATTATTTCAACATATCTCTCTCTTCTCCATACTCAACATTAATTTCACCTTCACATCTTTAAACCTTCCAACATTCATTAGCTTCATACACCCTGTGTGTGCCACGACCGGACCCGATCCACCTGGATTGCGATCACCTCCACACCGTTCTTATAGAGCCTCTGATGAATTCAAATGATTCAATAGGAGCCAAGCCATAAACTAATTGAAATGGAGAATACCCAGTCTCTTTATAGGCTAGTCTGTATGCCCATAATGTACCCAGATAGGCCTGTCCCCAAGAGGTCGGCCGTAACATGCATTCTTTTGGTAACATTGAAATTAATACTTTGTTCGTTGACTCGGCTTGTCCATTAGCTCGTGGGTAGTATGCACAAGAAGTCCTGTGTAAAATGCGATACCTGTTGGAAATTTCCTGCAGTACTTTGTTAACAAAATGAGTACCCTGATCGGTACAGATTTCAAGCGGGCATCCAAATCTGCAAATGATGTTACAATACAAAAAGTCAGCCCCTGTTTGTGCAGAGCAGTCCGTTGATGCAATAGCTTCAGCCCATTTTGTTGCGTAGTCCGTGGCTATCAGTACGTACTTTTCCCTTTTTGGAAGTGCCGCAGGGTATATAGGCCCGACAAAGTCTAATCCCCACTTCTCAAAGGGCTGCCAAGAAGTGGAAACTACCAAAGGGTAATGTCTTTGCTTGGTGGGTTTAGGTCCACACCTCTGGCACACATCGCATGTTTTTCTCCAATCATCTGCATCCCTAAAGAGTGTAGGCCACCATAGACCAGCATCTAGTATTCTCTGGCTCATGATATGCCCTGGAAGGTGCCCACCACCTGTTCCTTCATGAGCAATTTGCAGTATTTCCCTCACTTCATCTTCCTCTAAACATTTCCTAATCCTGTCATCCTTGCCCTGTCTGTAGAGTTTACCCTCAATGAAAGTATATGGTCTACTCTTGATAAGCAGTCTCTTTCTTAGTACAGCATTAGCACTTTCTGGATACAATCCAGTATTAATGAAGTGTTTAATATCATCATACCATCCTTTAGGTTGTATAGCAAACAAGTTTGCATCAGGAAAATCATCATTGATACCACTGATTTGATCCCTCCTATTTATTCTGGACAAGTGATCCGCCATCACATTCTCTCTTCCTGGCTTATGGATTACCGAGAAATCGAATTCCTGGAATAACAGTAACCACCTCCATATTCTACCAGTAGCATGTGGTTTGTTGAGTAAGTACTTGAGAGGTTGGTGATCTGATATAATAATAAATTTTACCCCTAATAAGTAATGGTGGAATTTTTGAACGGCAAAGACCATTGCTAGTGCTTCCCTTTCGGTAGTACTATAATTCCTTTCAGCCTTGGTCAAGATTCTACTGGCATATTGAATTGGCCTGTCCATTTCAAATTCTTCACTGGGTTGAGTCAGAACTGCTCCCACTGCATATGCACTGGCATCGACATGTATATGAAAGATTTTTGACCACTCCGGGGTGACCAAGATAGGAGCACACACTAATCGTGACCTTAATGTCTGATATGCTTTTTCCTCCTCTTTTTCCCATTTGAAAGGTACTTCTTTACCTGTGAGTCTAGTCAGAGGCCTAGCTATTTCTGCATACATTTTTATAAACCTTCTATGATAACCGGTATGCCCCAAAAAACTCTGGATCTCTTTAGGAGTTTTAGGTTTAGGTAACTTTAATATAGAGAGAATTTTGTCAGGATCTGGGGCCATACCTTTAGCGGATACCACATGTCCTAAAAGGGTTCCTTCTGTCACAAGGAAATGACATTTATTTGGATTGAGCTTTAACTTAGTTTCTCTGCATCTTTGGAAAATATTCTGCAGCTGCCTCAGGTGCTGGTCCAAACAATCTAGATGAGTTTCCTTGTGAGATCCTGAAAATGAAGAGAAGTCATCCATGAAGATTCTGAGTGATTCCAGCAATAAGGGACCAAAAATGAGATTGACCGTTCTGTTAAATGTGGCTGGAGCATTTCTGAGCCCAAATGGCATTTTTACATACACATACGTTCCCCACGGTGTGATAAAAGCAGTCTTTTCACGATCCTCTGGGTGTATTGATATTTGATTATAGCCACTGAAGCCATCCATAAAACTATATAGTGCATGCCCAGCCACTTCCTCAATGACCTGTTCTGCAAAAGGCATAGGGAACCCGTCTGGAATGGTCACCTTGTTGAGAGCTCTAAAGTCCACACAAATTCTGATTTTATTAGTATTCTTCTTTGGTACTATAACCATAGGCGAGAGCCACTCTGAGTGTTCCACAGGAATGATGATTCCTGCATCTTCCATCTTTTGGATTTCCACATAGACAGCTTCGGCATACTTTGGATTAAGTCTATAACTCCTTCCTCTGATGGGTCTGGCTCCCTCAACCAGAGGAATTCTGTGCTCTCCATAAGATGCAGGCACTCCTTCTAAGTCTTTATAATGCCAGGCAAAAACATCTGCATACTGGGTCAAGAATGATTTTACCTTTTCCAGGGGCTGTGGGTGGCTCCACAACCAAGTGGCCACTAGAACTGGTTGATTATTGTTTTGGGTGCATAAATGTACTTCTTGGACCGGATTTCTTGTTACCATATTATCATCTTGTGCATCTGCTTCCTTGTCTTCTTCTACTAGCTTTTCATGCATTCCTTCATAAGCAGGTGTATTTTGGACTTCGATGTTTTCCTCCTTGTCCTGCATCCATCCTGCAGGGATTTCTTGAATTGGGAAAGAACATTCAACCTCAGAGTTTTTTACCTTGTTTTTAGCTTTGGAAACTTCGTTATCTGCTGTTGACACATCCTCCTCCAGTTTGTATTTGAGGGGTATCTTCCTGCCCCTTCTGTGGTCAGTGATGGGCTCTCCCAATCCATCAACCTGGACCTTTCCTTTGTCTTCATCATAGCCACCAATTGTACCAGGATTATCAAGAAAAATTCCAAAACAAGAAGAAGAGTTGCCGGCATGAAGCCAACTTAAAATATCCTCTTCTTCCTCAAAATCTATTTGGGGTTGATCTTCCGCTTCTGTTTCCATGCAAATGCTCACTGTTTGCATCATACTAGTGTTTCCTTGATTGTCTGGGCCTTCTTCTAAATGAATTTGTGTAAGCTCCTGCCCTTTCTTTTGTACCCACATGGTGTCCTTACCCCAATCATGAATGATACTGGCATGCCTCAGCCACGGTCTTCCAATTAAGAGAGGAAATCCTCCTTCAACCTGGGGCAATCTTAAAACCACAAAATCCAGGATAAATAGATTACCTTGTACTTCAAGTGGAACTTTTGGGATTACCCCTAAGGGCCTTACTTTGCTCTGATCTGCCAAAGTAACCGTGAAATTTGCAGGCCTTGAAGGGTGGAGTCCAATCCTTTTCATGGTATGTTCAGGCATCAAATTAATGCCAGAACCACCATCTACAATAACACCTTGAAATTCATGGCCCTTGATTGATATTGTAAGCCGAGGGCTTTTATAATCTGTAAGGGGTGCTTCCCCCCTAATTATCCCTTGATGTAAGATAGCAGTCTTAGCCACTAAGCTTGTCGTAGAAGCCTCATCAATTATCTGCAATAATTCTGACCTGAATTTCCCATCCATCTTTATTAAATAAAAAATACTAACCTCCTTCTTAATTGACTTGAGTAGTTTTGAAGCCTCTGATTCTTTAAGAAAGTGAGCTTCATTTGCTTTACCAAACTCTTCTTGAGCCCTCTGGAAGGCATGCCCAATGGCGTCGCTGGTGCCTGTGAGACATTCATTATGGTTTGTGTCTGTACTTGTAGTATCTTTGTCTTCAATTGCAACTCTGTCTTTGTTCAATTCCTTAATTATCAATTCTTGATTTTCTACCACTTTTGCCGTTCCCTTGCTTCGTGTCTGTACTGCAAAAGATTCGAGTTCTTCTAATTGTACCACTCTAGTGGATGGTGAGGGTTCATTCACTTGAGGTAATATCTCCTCCTTGAATACAGAGATCATTTGGAGATGGGGTCCGGAAGTAGAGGCTTGATTCTTAGGACAACAGTTTGTATAGTGATCTCTGGCCTCTGGACAATTCCTGCAGGGAGGTGCATTTTCCGGAAGGGTGCACCTAGATTGGTAGTGCCCACATTCTCCACATCTGAAGAAAATAATCGGCCTTCTAGGCCCATTTGCAAGGTTAGTTCTCGTTCTAGGATTATAGTTGTTACCTTGGTTTGTTGCTGCTGCCATTACATTTGCTGGTGGCAAGAGCCCTCCTTGTGTCCAGTATGTTGTTGTCGACATTCCCCTTACTTGGCATTCATGGGCCTCATGCCCAATCTTCTTGCATAATTGACAAGTCACATTTAGCAAAGGACATTCACTTACTATGTGTCCTTGCTTGCTGCACATGGAGCACCAGAGTCCGTTCTTAATGCCGCCTCCTTTTAGTTCTTGCAACTCCTGCCTCAGCTGAGCTAGTTCCTCTGCTTGGGCTTCCTCTTCCTTTTGGAGCTTGAGGGCTTCAATCTCTCTTCTCAGCTGAGCTAGAGTAGTCTCCTCCTCTGTATAGGGCTTATTCCTTTTCAAGCCTTCCAGTTCCCTTCTTAACTGGCTCACTGGGTCCTCCAGTTCTGTACCATATGATGGTTGGGAAGAAGTTGCACCATACTGGTGCCTTATCTGTTCCAAGCGAGTGGCCGTATTGATGAATTCCTCAACAGAGGCAGTAGGTAGCACTAACTCTTTTATTTTGCATTGGGTGACCACAGGTAAAGGTTTGGCTAACCACTTCTTGACAAAGAAGTCGTGTGGTGGATCCGGTAGTTTAGCCATTAATGCTTTGGCCCTGGTTACGAATTCGGGGAACTTCTCTCCTGGACCCAACTTTAAGTTTTCCAATTCTTCTATAATGATCTCAGCCGTGTTGCCATGCTGAAATTGATTCTTAAAGGCCTCTTTCATCAAATCCCAAGAGGTAAAGTGATTTTTAGCAAACTGGCTAAACCACTTGTCTGCCAAACCTTCCAATGTGGCGGGGAAGAGTATTAAGAAAGCATCTTCCCTACCCATTAACCCCCTAGTCTTACATAATGCAAGAAATCGTCGAATGTGCTCATCTGGGTCCTCCTGGGCTAAACCCCTGAAGGAGGGAAATTTTATGTTTAATCTGGAGAGCAAGATTTCTAGGTCCACCTGTCCTGCCATGCTTCCTACCGACGAAGTCGATGAAAGTGGACTCGATGATCTTCTGTTCGTCTTTCTTCTTGTCTGCTTGCACTTGATTCTCAAGGTTTGTGACCGGGTCGCGGTCATGAGCTATTCATAGTCCACGTAAAATGAGACACTTGATAAAAGTATGTACCTTTTGGCCCACTGGAGTAATGTTGTCGACACTGGAATATTGTCCTCCAATGGCAATATATAGTCTCCTATGCTCAAAGCTCCTTTGAGGTCCCACCAGGCGTGCCAAATTTGTTGGGGATTCGTGGACAAGAAGGAGTTTGAGGGTTTGTAGGAGGAAAAGGAGATGATAAAAATGGAATAACAGTGAGAACTTCTGCAAAGGAATACTCTTGGAAACCTCGAATATTGATTATCTTTCACAATTACAATGATTGCGCACAGTCTAATCAATGATTAAATACAACTTCAGAGAATATCAATTACTGAAGACCAATTATCTCAAGTCCTCTAGCAGCGGCCTCTCCTGCACCAATCCTTCACTTGCTTCCCGCTTCCCTTGTGCACACCTTGCACTAAGCTTCCGCCAAGCTAAGGAATTGGTATCACGGCGCACACACGCAACGGACCTTGGGACTCTTGGAATCCACTCCGCCTTCTCTGCACACTCTTCTCTTGACACCTCTTGCACTCTTGAATGTCGTGGCACACTGGAGACTCTTCTTGCTTCCTCTCTTGCTTCCTCCGAAGCTCTCCCTTGCTCCTAGCTCCCAATGTCCAAGAATAGCCTTTTTCCTTCTTTTTGTTGAGTCCGCCGGTTCGCGCACTCTAACTGCAATACAATCTTGGTGTCCTTTCAATGTCCCAAGATTGTCTTTTTGAACTGGTCCTCAACGATTCGCTACTTTGTCCTGTAGTGACTTTAGAACAAGAGTGACTTTTAAAAATAAAAAATTTGATTGGGCGGCCTATTTCCACCTTTGCGTACGCGGCCTTCCACCTTCACCTTTCCTTTTAATTCTTTACTTTTGCACCTTAAGATTTTAAATTCATCCTTTGTACGAGAGGAAATACTTTGCACCCTTTAGTTTCAACTGGTTAGGGCTCTACAACATGCAAGGTCGAATCTGAAGTATTTGATGGAGATCCACCACAGTGCACTCTTCTTCTTGAGAGCTCCATGAAAATATCCTTGGAGTAAAAAATTGAGCTCTTAGGGGTGCACATGGTACTCTGTATAGAGCCTACAAAATATGCAAAAAAACATAGTATAGAGGGAGCATGTGTAAGGAATTGAACTCACAACCTCTTGGTTAGGAATGTGATGGGCTAACCACTTGCCCCAAAAGCCATGGTTGAGGATTACTTCCTAATTCTCTCTCTTAGGGTGTAGTTCAACCAACTCATATCTGTCAAGGGTTTGGTTCAACCATGTCCTACCTATCACTTTATTACAGCATGACCATAGACTTCTTAGGTGTTACACATGTGGTCGAACTTACAATCTGTGATTGACTAGGCGGCTATATGTTTTATTAAAGAACATATACAAAGAAGTGTCCAGTGGCCATTTGGCCTTTCACATGGACACTAACAATAAGAATCTCCCACTAAAGGCCAATATGGCCAGAGTCACCATGGGAGAAAAATAAAGAATGATAAAGAATACCTAAGTGTAAGTATACAAACTATACCTCCCACCTGAGGTAAGATCATGAATCAAGTAACCCCCATCAGTTATCCTATGGTAGAGCTTTAGTCAAAGCCTCTACAATGTTATCTCGAGTGTGAACCTTCTCAAGAATAATGCGCTCAGTGGCTAAGAGATCTCTAATGAAGTGATACCTCACCTCAATGTGCTTGGTCTTTGCATGATACATCGGATTCTTAGCCAAAGCAATGGCACTCTATTTTTCATTGAGCAAATGAGGTACATGCTGAGGTAAACCGATATCACAAGCAAGATGAGAAAGCCACAAGGCTTCTTTACATGCCTGGCTTGCTGCAACATACTCTACTTGTGTGGGGGAAACAACTGTACATTCTTGAAGATGAGATCTCCAAGAGATAGCACCTCCACCAAAATGAAAAATGTACCCTGATGTAGACTTATGATTGTCTATACAACCAGCATAGTCAGAATGTGTGTAACCAATAATGGATGCTTTCCCTCTACCTAAGCATAGACACTTGTCCTTAGTGCCACTCACATATCTCAAAATCATCTTGACCACATCCTAGTGTTTCTTACAAGGACTAGAAAGATAGCTGCTCACAACGCCCACTACAAATGCAATGTCTAGTCTTGTAGCTCACATAGCATACATGGGACGACCAATAGCAGACTGATAGAGAATTTCGATCATGAATTCCTTTTCCTCATCTGATTTGGGGCAAGCATCCTTGCTCAATTTGACATATGTGGGCAAAGGTGTACTCAATGCCTTTCTCTCCTGCATATTGAATGTGTGAAGTAATTTGGATATGTACTCATTTTGAGACAAGTATATGCACTTTTACTCCTATCACGAGTAATGCGCATGCCAAGAATATGTTTGGCATCCCCAAAATCCTTCATATCAAATGTCTGACTCAACTTCTTTTTGAGAATTGGCAAGTCATAAGAGGATTTCCCAACAATCAATATATCATCAACATAAAGTATCAATCCTATCAAGCTCCTATCTGAGCATCTCTTTGTGTCAAGACAATGATCTCATTACTTTGAGAATAGCCTTGAGACTTCATATAAGCATCAAACTTTTGGTACCATTGTCTAGGGGATTGTTTAAGTCCATAAAAACTCTTCTTGAGATTACAAACTAGACTTTCTTTGCCAAGAATTACATAACCCTCTAGTCATTCCATATATATCTCATCTAGAAGGTCTCCATGCAAGAAAGTAGTTTTCACATCCATTTGCACTAGATCTAAGTCCTCCAGTGCAACGAATCCAAGAAACATGTGCAAGGTAGTCATTATGACCACTAGAGAAGATTTCCTTGAAATCGTCATGCTTTATACTATGGAGAAGCACTATCTTATGTGGATTTCAGCTTATATACCCATTTACATGGTAAAACTTTCCTACCCTTTGGGAAAGGTACTAAATCCCAAGCACCATTCTTCTGAATAGAATCCAACTCACTCTTCATGGCACACTCCCACTTGACATGATCCTCTGTTTGCATAGCCTCTTGATAGCAAGAAGGCTCACTAGAATCTGATAGCATAACATAATCTAAACCTGGAACATATCTATTAGGTGGATGGGAGACAGGTGCAGATCATCTCAATCGTTGTTGAGTAAGAACATGTGTAGACTAATCTTATTAGACATTCTCTTGAACGTCCCTATGTACATCATTTTTATGCATTCTAAATGGAGGAGTAGTATCCTCAAACACCAATCTTCTCACTTCAACCTCCTTAATGGGCTGTTTTTGCATCTTAGATTCATTGAAATTACCATTACTACTTCTGATCGTTGACCATGTTTCACAGTCCCATAAGGGATATCCAAATTTTCCTTCTCGACCATATCCAAAAAAAATTCATTTCTTTGACTTATGGTCCAACTTTTGTCTAAGCTTCTCGGGTATGTGAACATATGCTTCACACCCAAAGACTCGAAGATGATCATAATATGGTGGCTTCCTTGTCCATAACTCTTTTACCACTTTCAGAACTTTGGAAGCACTAGGTGAAAGGTTAATCACATGAACGACATTCAATACTCCTTCTGCCCAAAAGCCTTGTGAGAGGTTTGCATGATGGAACATAGAAACTACTCTATCTTGAATAGTTCTATTGATCCTTTCAGCTACACCATTTTGTACTCGGGTATAAGGATCTCTAAACTCTCTACAAATCCCTCTAGACTTACAGAAAAGGTTGAATTCATGTGAGGTATACTCACCCCCCTTATCTAAATGTAAAGCCTTAAGCTTAGTTCCTTTTTCTGTCTCAACTGAAGCAAACCATTTTTTGAAAGTAGGGAATACCTCATCCTTTGATTTGATATGACCAAACTTTTCTAATAGCATCATCTATGAAAGTGAAAAAGTAAAGAGAACCACCTAAGGATCTAGTAGGCATAGGACCACACACATCTGTATGAACGAGATCTAAAGGCTGAATTGAAGAGTCAATGTACATTCTATGCACATTTCTGGTTTGCTTTCCATATTGACAATGCTCACAAAATGAAAAATCACAGAAAGATAACACATGCAAATAGCTAGAATGAGAAAGAGTTTCCATTCCACTACGAGATATATGGCCCAAAAGACCATCCAAATACAAGCCATAGGCTTTTTAGTAATAGGTAATAAGTGTTCTTTCTATGATATAAATAAAGGATAAGGTGAGCTAACTTTTCTTCCTTTTCAACAATAACCATATTGCCCTTTGATACACGAAAGGAATAAGCATAGAAGATCACCTTGTAACCAAGGTCATCAAGTTGACCAACTGACATCAAGCTGCAGTATAAGTGAGGTACATGGTGTACATTATGCATAGAAAATTTTGAACCATCAATGAAGTACATAACCACATCTCCAATCCCAACAACGTCACATTGGTAAGAGTCACCAAGTCCCATGGTACCAAGAGACTTTGCTACGTAATTAGAGAACCATTCTCTATGTGCTGTCACATGGAAAGAAGCACCAGAACCTAGTAGCCACATGTGGGAAAGAGAATCAGCCATAAGAGCCTCAATTTGCATAGTACTATCAAGTGTCAACACATCAACATCATCAGAAATAGCTTTAACTTCTTCAATCTTCAAAGTCAAAGTAGATGGTGTAGTTAATTGTTTAATACGCCCATCAACATTTTGTCCTTTACCTTTAGCATTCTTCAATGCATAAGAGTCTTTCTTCATGTGTCCCTTCCTATGACAATAATGGCATTTGATATCCCTCCTATGGTGAGGCAGGGTAAATCTTCCACCTACATCACCAAAAAGTCCCTCGCATTTGGATGTCTCCTAGTTGAGAAAACCTCACCATGACTTTCTTTATCAAATGTAAAAGGATTTATGCAAAAAATGTAACCGCTATATCGATGACCACATGGACGTACATAAGAGGTATCCGTAGAAGCATATGTGGTGTGTATGTGCTCAATATATGCAGTAAAATATAACTAAAAGGCTGAATGCACTGCCCTGAAACTAGCAAACAATACCTACACGTGTCTATCAACTTTGAAGTTTTAGGCTCAAAAACTTGCAACCATTTGTAGCCACTGCTCCCACCAAAACTCAAAACCTATCGAGAAACTTGTAGTTTTACAACTGTGGCTGAGAACACACCTGCAAAGGTTGCTATTTATTATGGGAGAAGTACAAAGAACACTCTTCTTGTGAAGAGAACTATGTGCGAAAGTACTCCAAAATGGCTCCAAACGACACCCCAAAAATGCTTAAAAAACAGGCTTTCAAAGCAAAGAATGAAGCTTTGAGGAACCAAAACATGGTCAAGGTAATTTCAACCTTAGTCTTTCCCCTTCTTCAGACACCACAAGAGTGTAGCTTAGTTGCAAAAGATTGCCACGATTAAGCAAGCTCCATGGGGAACATTACTAGGATGGGTGATCACCTGGGAAGTATCATAAATTTTTATCTTCCTTGATCATTGAGGTCCTTCGTCATGCGCAACCAATGGTGTGATCAGTGAATTTGGTGACTCGAATGTCAAGGTATGCCAATGTCTATGCCTTGATCACTGTCAGCATGAAATAAAAACCACCAACCCGATAAGTTATGGCTTTGTTACAGGTCTTATCCTGTGACTACACGCAGGGTGTTTTTTAGTGTGCGTTAGGATGTAAGACGTGACTCAGTGTTGTGAGGAGTATTTATCTAAATATTGTTGGCCTATGCTGAAGAACGTCTATGATCAACCTATTTAATTATTGAACTATATCGTGGGGTATTTGCTCGGTGTCACTTAGGTCAAGAGATGTATTCAAGTTTAAAGAAGTATTATTATGACCATAGAGCTATGCAACTTGAGACCTAGACATACCATAATCATTTGACTCTGATACTATCACTCATTCAGATAGTCGTGGTACTTACCGTTCTATTAATAATGTTCAAAAGTAATATTTATTTTATACAAGTTTCCATCCTTTATCTCTTAGCCACCTGCCACAAGATACATCTAAATAATTTTTCCATAGCAGACGTCTGCCTCGTATAGCCCGTAAATACATTTCAACAGTGGTTTTGAGACCACAACTGATTCATGATAGCTTTTTTCTCTTCCTTTTTCTTTGTTTTCTTTTTTCTTTTTCTTTTTTTTTTCTTTTTCTTATTTTTCTTTTTATCATGTCGCAACAACCATTAATGTACTGCTTTATGTATTTATCTTTTCTTTTTCTTCGCAACTTTTTTTGTTAAAGGACAAAGGCTTAACCCCTATTCAGAGTTGAGGATCTAGAGGCATGCTATAATCAGAACTAGGATCTTATTAGAAAAATGTTTTAGAAATTAAGGAAGCCGACTTGTATAAAATAGATCTACTTCTACTAAGAGTTGCAAGTCAAGTTTTCCCTTCTCCTATCCTCATAACAATCATAAGTTCACTAACTCTTACCTTCAACTCACATACACATCCCTACTTTAATTTCTAATTCTTTGTTTACATAATTGTAACAATCTAATTTTTTATACCAAAAACATGTAAATTTCTAACTATGAAATGCATGAAAAAGAAATTCTATATTAAAAATAAATAAAGATTAGAATTGTTTCACCTAATTAACATCATGCTTCATCTTGATTATCATCATCCAAGAAGTCTTTATCTATCTCCTAGTCATTGCTTGACCTTTTTTTCAATAACTTAATTGTTTTACCTGCAATTACATTTCTTAAGGGAGTCCTGTCAAGTTCTTTTCAAGTATATATACGTATCAAACACAGAAACAACAACATATGGACCAAACCATTGTTTAGTTAATTTTCATTGTACATCATATTGGGTTTCAAAGGTACTATCATAAATGAGTACCCAATCCCCACACTCTATCGATCGTGGCCTAAGTCGATGTCTCTTATCAAAGTAAATTTTGTTCTTGTCACAAAATCTTTTACAAGTACATACATCCTCCACCACTAATAATGAATCTTTTCAAATGTTGCTAAGAAACCCTTATGACTAGCCCATAGCCTTTCATGCATATTGCTCATAGCTTGTACTTGTAAATTTCTTAATACTAACACTCTTTGTGGATTTCTCACTTTCCCATTAGCATGTCACCAAAGATATCCATCTTTCAAAAAGAAGTTAAGAGACTTGTTCTTGATGTTTCATAATCTACTTGTTGACAAACTTGGGTGAGGCTAAAATGTATGCAGATAATAACCTATCTCTTTCCATTGTCCCTCATATTTTTCATCTCTACATTGCTCATACATAAAAGTAGATGACTCATAACTAATCAGGTTTATTTCTCTATCCATTACTTCTTCATCATCATCAAATTTTGCTTGTGAGAGCATATCAACAATGGTATTATGATTTCCAGTGGTATGTACGAAAACTAGATGAATAAACTTGATAAAAGTGATCCATCTTAACATCACAATGTTAGGGGATGAACAATTAGCAATCAATCCTATTAATGGAAGATAATAAATTTCAACAAGTACATTGGATCCAATAAAATATTCTTTATCTATTTTCAAGGTAGTGACTAATCCCTATAGCTCTCTTTTAATATGAGGATAATTTCCCTATGTATCATGCAAAATTTTCATACCAAAGCAAACTGCGTATCTTTGATAATCAATTCTTTTCAAGATTGGAGCATTGATAAGCAATTTCTTGAGTCTTCTCATACTTTTACTATGTTCATCTGTCTAGAAGAATCTCCTTTTATTTCATAACAGATCATGTAGCGGGTTTGCAACATGAGCAAAGTGAGGCATCCAAATGATATAAAAGACACATGTACCTAAGAATCTCCTTACTTCACCAACATTGTGACACACCTTTGAAATTCTACTCATGGCATCAGATTTCTATGGGTATGACCTACAACCATAATGCCCACATAAATTTCCAACAATCAAAACCTCATTGACACCAAAAGTGGATTTCTCTAAAGAGAAAATCATCCCAATCTCCTGAAACCTTTGAAAGATTCTTTCACACTTAGAAATGTGGTCGGAGACAAACTTCTACATCCCGATGAACCTAAAGTAACATCTTTTCTCTTTTCCACACACCCTTTTGTCGCAATATCATCGATAAAAGGCATAGTCACTTTGGAAATGAAGTCATGTAAGACCAGGTTCATAGCGTTCATCATGTGTGCCATGGAGTTTTCTCCTTATGGTAAAGTACACATTTGTACTAGAACCAAGGGAGTTTTCATTGTGGTTATGTCTCTACTTTCATTGGATAACTGATCGTATCCTGAGTACATGTCTCCCGTTGAATAGATGGAGTGTCTGGCAAATGCCTCTACAAACTCATCTACAATTGGACCTGTTCCTACATTTCTAATAGTGAATTTGTTAACATGTTGCAGATCCTGTATAAAGCATAGCTTTCCATTCTTGTTAGGTACCGTGAACCACCTATTTGAATATGATGTTGACGAAGGTTCTAAAATTTGCATCGCAATCTTCTCCTTTAACAATCTCATTAGCTTAGGTAGATGTTCCTTTGGGACTCGTATCGGCCAAAGATTCCATGGAATATAAAGTACAGTAAATATGATCATTGAAGCTACAAGCATTGGATCAACACATCCTATTTTATGTGGAAATAAAGAAAAATGCCTTTCCATGATGCATGATCATCTTTCTAAATTGATGTTTTTCACATTCTAAAAGAAAATCTTCTCCAAACTTTATATATTTCACAGTCTCTTCCGTAAATGTATATCCTATCTTAGATCGATCTCTAAGAGTAGGATCCTCAGACACTTGTCTAATTATATCACAACTATTGTTACGAAATGGATGAGCTATATGGTTAATTTTCTTTTCAATTGTTTTATATTTAGTATCAATCTTGACTTCAAGCTCAAGAAAGATTTTAGCAATCACCTCGTATTCCTTTATAGAGTCTAGAATGATGAGTTTTGATTTTCATTCTTCTTAAAGAGCATCCTGTTGTCTGAGAATTACTTCATAAGAGCAATTTTCTTGTACAAAGAAATGAAATTCTTCTCAAACACCTGCTATCATTACAGGTACATGCGCACATGCACCTAGCACGATTCCTCACCCATTATCGGTTTTTCTCATTGTTCAGCCCTTTTCTTTATCAATAGGCCATCTAAATTGATAAAAGAGTTTCTTTGATATTACGTTTATCTCTGAGCGTGAATCAATCAGGGCCAAAGATAACCATGAATCTTTCTCATCGCCAATCTAAATTTTTACCTGTGGAGTTCTTCGTGTCCGGAAGGTTGTATTGATTTGGCTTTCACCTTTCATCATTTCTTTGTCAGGTTGACTTGGACCTACAAAGTTCCTGTTACACTTCTTGTTGTAAAATGCTCTTCCTCGTCATAGTCGCTCTCACTAAATATCACAACCCCATTCATTGCTAAGGTTTCCTGTGCAACATCTTGCATATTCTCATCCTAAGGCTTTGGAAATTTTCTTCTTCTAATAAGTCTTATGAAGCTATCCTTGAACTCGGGTTTTGCTATCAAAAACACTTGCTCAAGAGACATAGTCACTTGGCTTTTTAATAATATGTCATTAAGAATATCTCTAGCATCATTCTTTTTCACAAGCTCCGAGATCATAATTGCTCTCGAAGTCCTCCTCACTTTCTTCTTCCCTTTTTCCTCTCCTTGCTTTTGATCATTTTTATTATGTTGACTTTGATTATTTTCTGTTATAGGTTTCTTTGCCTCTTTAACAATTTTCTTCTTTTCTTCTTTAGTTAGGATATTTTGATTTTCTTGTGTTTGGGTATCTTCGTCTAATGGTTTCTTCCCTTCTCTGATTAATTTTCTTTTTCCTTCATGAGACATGTTTGCAATATCTTCAAATTGCACTCTTTTTTCAGTATTAATATTTCTCGTTTCATTTTCTCTAGTTTGTCTTCTTGTCACTCTTCTATCTCCCTCTTCTACCTCATCTTGCAAGTCATCACGTCTTCGTTTTTCCTCGACATTGGCAGTACGAGAATATATAGAGGCTTGGTCAACAGGAGATTGCAATGTAGTTTTGCACATGATTTCATCTCTAGCTCTCATCACTGCCTCGATAGAATAAGGAGTTTGGCTTGCAATAAAATGAGCCCTCTCCTCTAATGGATCTAGTCTAGCTGCCAAGGTGCTAGCAGATACATTGGAAATACTTAAGTTTTCATATAGCTTCTTCATGCCTCCTTTGCCCCAGTTAATGGGCAAAGGAAGTCGTGTTCTAAAGACACATAATTTCTTATTCATTTCAAATACCAAGTGGTTATCTTTTGCCTGCTTTAACTCATCACAGACATATGTTGCATGATCTTGACTATCATACCAAACACACCTTTTATTGCCAATTCCTCTTTTAGCAGTATTTCTTTGGATAGCTGGTTGTGCACCAGACTGAATAGGAGGAACTGGTTGATAAACTGGTTGAGAAGGACTAAATTGTGGCATAGCAGGCTATATTGGTGGTGGCATATTTTCTTGGCCCAACCCACTACTACTAAACCAAGGCTCATGCAAGCTCATGGAAAACACTTTATTGTTTAATTATGCAACCTCTTTGGAAAGAGATTCTTGCATATTCATTAGATTTTCCGTTTGTTTGCACAAAATATCCATTGATGTTCAATTGGAGTCTTAGGGGCAACTGCAACATTAGACGCAACCATAGTTGCAGGTATTGGCATATTAGATTGCCCTGTTATAGGTAAGTCCCTAGACTGAGTAGGTTTCTCATAAAGTACAGATTGTCGTTGTCTCATTTGAGCAATAGCTTCTATTTCACATTTTACATTTTGCCAATCATATGTGAAACCATACCTTTTACCAGGTTATTCTATTCTTCGTTCTAATTCAGCTCTATCATCTAGGTTCAATATCTTTAGGAAGTAGATAATAAGGTTAGGGTTTGATGCATTCCTATCTTCCTCGGGAAGTTGAGCAAACCATCTCATAAACTCATCATGAAGATGGGTTAGAGACCCATTAGTCTTAGGGGAATCATCCATCTCAAAAATCCTTCTCAACTATGTTGACTAAAATCATGAAGAAAGAACATTTTATGAACTTCTTTCCTAAAATCAGCCCAAGGTTTTCTAGCATGCTCATGGATGCGTTCAAGTATGCATGTAGGGACAACACGATCGAAGTACTGAACTAGTACATTGTTAGACAATCCTTGGTTCTCTGCTTGCTCTTCAAACACATCCAAGCATTCAGTGATATTCAATCCAATGAATTTACCCTTTTCATTTAGGATTGCTTGTACGGTCCGTGCACCTTGTTTTTCTATCATCATATGTCTAAACACTTCCTCCGTCTTGTGTTCTTGATATCACATAGAATGGAGTATCAAGTCTATAATAACGAGCTCTAAAAGCTCTCTAAATTGTCTAAAACTATCACTAGATAATAAAGCCAGGAATTTAGACTTTACTAAGACCTAGCCTTTTCTGCCTATCTTTTGGTCTTTTATCTCTCTTTAATTTTGATTCACTTTACTTTTAATCAATTCCTTTATGAGAATATATATTTCAACTTGTTTATTTTGGTCTTGAGTTTGCATTTTCTTTAATATTCTAAATTAATCTAATTAATATTTGGTTTTGATTTTGTGACCCCTAAATTTACTCTAATGAAAACTTTGTTTTATATACTTTTTGTAAATTTTCTTAATTTTGTTTTTGGAAGTTTTACGTAGTACTAATGAAAAATAAAAAATGATAACAACGAACGAAATGGAGAAACTAACACCACTCTTTCTAGAACAAAAATTCTTTCTTGTAATAACTACGAATAAAGTAACTTCTAATGCAAAGTATAAAGCATTCCTTCTGTCAAAGAAAAAGACCTATAATCAAATAGACCGTAATTATTTTTCTTAGTGCAATGAAAACAAACTTTTGACATTGTTTTTTTTATTTGCAAATGCAAATGCAATGAATCTCTTTCCTAATGCAGTTGGAAATGAAAGCAGTCTTTTGATGTTTAACAAGTGCAAGTGATGTATGTAAACTTTGTATGCAAATGTAAATGAACTTCACTAACCATTACCTTTAAGCTTGTTGTAGCAGAAGTTTAAACAAATTTAAAATTAAGGATTCAAAACAAACTTTATGGTTGTCAATGGGGGGGAAGAGAAGTGTTGAGGTTCCATTCAGCCCTCAACACCGAGACAATAGGATCTTCAATAGTAAGCACTCAACATACCTGAAACAAGAGAAAGACAAGGGTTTAATTTTTAGTTGAACCTAAATCACATGTAACAATCTAAGCACACAATCGTCATGCTTTCACGTTCGGTTCACCAATTTATGTTGGCATTAAATGAAGACCAGTGGGTGGATCAATTTCGGCTTTGTGAGAGGTCTTATCTTGTGACTAGACACGGGGTGTTTTTTAGTGTGCTTTAGGATGTAAGACGTGATTCAATGCTATGAGAAATGTTTATCTAAATGTTGTTGGCCTATGCTAAAAAATGTCTATGATCAACCTATTTAACTATATCATGGAGTATTTACTCAGTGTCACTTAGGTCAAGAGATGTGTTCAAGTTTAAAGAAGTATTATTATGACCATATGGCTGTGCAACTTGATATCTAGACATTCCATAATCATATGACTATGATACTAAGGTTTCGCTAGTAATGTGATCTTTTATGAATTCTGCTTCTTCTATTTCTATATTAACGTGTTCAATGACATGCATAGGTAATAAATGCATAGAAATAAAACTGTAAATTGACAATTGATCAAGTGGTACACCTGTAGAGATTCTTGGACTTATATTAAAAACTACTTTTTTCTTAGATGGAGTAGATTTAGTTATAGGTGTAGGTAATAAAAATTGAGAAATAAAAAATGTAGGTTATAAAAAGGTGCTCACTTTGCTCGCACAAAAAGAACAAATCTTTTGCATCAAAAGGCTCTGATACCAGTGACATATTTGATGGTAATGCACCCCAGTGTGCTCTCCTTCTCAAAGCTCCATGACAATATCCTCGGAGTAGAAAATGGAGCTCCTAGGGGTGCACACGGTACTCCGCATAGAGGCTGCAAAATATGCAGAAAAACACAGTACACATGGAGCAGGAACACAGATTTCTTAGGTATTACATATGCGATCGAACTTACAATATCGGACTGACTAGGCCACTATATGTTTTATTAAAGACTATATACAAAGAAGTGATCGGTGGCCATTTGGCCTTTCAAATGGACACTAACGATAACACAATCAGGGATGCCAAACTATAGAAGAGGGCATCAGGACCTCATTTCTAGTACTCCTACTCAACGGGTATTCTTCCTTAGGGAAGTATGCCCTATGAAATGTTTGTGTGCAAGTATAGTAATTGTGATTAAAGCCATAGAGATGAAAAAAAATCATATATAGAGATGAGATCACACCAATTTCTGAAGACTTAGATGTTGGGGATGTAAGGGTCATGTGACCTTACCCCCATATTCATATATATACATCATATATAGAGCATTGCCTCAAGAGAGATCATTATGTGGGTTTCGAGGCTCCCACGCATATCCACGCGTCTTTCCTCTCTTCTCTTTCCCTCCATTCGCTCCTTCCTCCTCTTGCTCTGCACACCAAAGCCCTTCATTGGTATCAGAGGATGCTGAAGGCTTGTGTGCAAGAAGCTTCAATGGAAGCTTAAGTGAGAAGAGGTAGAAGTGGAGGTCGGCATCTCTTGACAGCTGTTCAGTATTTCAGTCATAACTGGAGATAGAAAGCTCGGATTGATGCGTTTTAAAGTTCTACCCGTAGCTAACACAGAGAGCTACAACTTCACAGAAGGGCACAAAACCTGCTTTGCAGTTTTAGAGTGCCGAAAATGCAAAAAACGCAGACTGTTGTAAAAGGCGAATCTATATTCACTATGACAACAGGTCAGTTTTTGCATCATAACTTGAGTTCAACAGATCATAATGTGATGATTCAACTTGCTGTGTGTATCTTGTAAAAATAGCTACAGCTTTGTAGGAGAACACAAATTCAGATTCTGAGTGCAAGGTCACCGAAACTGCAAAATATAGAGCAGCAGTGTTGTAGGTGATAGTGAAATTGATAGCAGGTGCTTGTCTTAAGCATATCTTGAGCTACGCACCTCCGATTGAGGTGTTCTTTATCTTGTTACGGAGCCAAGACTCACATCTTGAAATTTTTAAAGTCAAAAGTCAAGATTCAGAGGTTATCATCCCTGAAACAGCAAAACACAGAGCACTACATTTTCACTATAAGAACCCCAATTGCACTTGGAGGTTGAATTTTCTTTGGAACTTCTTCGAGAGAGAATTTTTGGTGCGCAAGCTCTTATTCTTAGAGCTTAAAGGCATTGTACATGTATGATCATTGTGGTAGCTCCTCCATATAAGAGTAGAGCATGATCTTGTCACGTGTTTGGCATGTAAGATGACATTGTGGTAACTCTTTTTTGAGGTTTATGTCATTATGAATTCGATCATGGATGTATAGTGGCATTGTGATCTATATCTTGCTTATGCCACTTGGTTATGGATTTAGTTACCGATTGCATAAAATTCTGTGAGAGTTGATCGTGGATCTTGGTTGGTACTTGTATCTTTCTTTTCTTTGTAGGTACATGATCCAGATTGGAGCCTTCGTTACACACTGATTTGTCACCGTTATTAGTATTTGTTCATTGATTGATATGTATTTGCCAGTGTGATTCTTGGCATATGTGGATGGTGATTCCCACATGGTTTATTTGGTTCAGAGTCCATTCTACAGAGGAAATGCTGTCGCAATTTTGACAGCTTTTATGCTAGAAGAGAACTCTAGTGGATCTTGAATGTTGTGTGATAGCTTTGGATCATTGATTCTCTCCATTCAGTTAGACTTGGTCACACATTGTTCGTGACAGGTTGGACCATCTTACAGGATTTATTCTTGAGTGGGAATTGTATTGCCATTGTATTGGTATGCATTGGTATTAGTTTATTTGGCATATGTATTTGCCATTATCCTTGATTGGATCAGTGACAGGTGGTGACAGGTTACTCATGGTTCTTTTGCTATTGGTTATCTTGTTTGATTGCTCAGTTTACAGGGGATAGTCTGTCGAAATTTTCCTAGGATTCTTTCACATCTACTTGGTACCTTTGGAGACTTGGTGAGTAGGCTTATGCTCATGGTTTTATGTGCATGCTAGATGCATGGTTATATAACAGGTGGTTCACATGGTTTTGTTCTCCGTAGAGACATATGTGATGTGATTTATGCATATGGATATGCAGGTGTGATCCTATTGAGGATAGAGTATTGTTTCTAGTCCCTTCTTACATTGCTAGTCTCTTGGATCCCCAGCATGGTGTCTTCTCAGTTTGATGGCACTGACTTTCCGAGATGTAAAGCTCAGATGTGGCATACATTGGTTCGTGCAAGGTTACACATGTATGCGCATAGAGATGCACAGAGACCTCATGACATGCCCAGCCATGTATGGATGGATATGGATGCATTGGCCAGCTCCACTATCTGATTACAGCTTGTGGATTCTATATATGAGTCTTTTATATATGAGGAGACGAGTAGTGTATTATGGCAAACACTACATGATACATATGCAAGTCCATTGACTCATGTGAGACACATATGACATCGACGACTTCGATGTTGGCACTATGGTCATGAGGGCCATATTTGACGATGTTGCTTCAGGTGGATGCGACGACGACATCAGAGATATGCACGTGATGCAGGTCAGGTAGTGATTTCTGAAGAGTCTATGGCAATTGATTATGCTAGTGATGGTGATATCACTTTCTTCTATGGTTCATCTCAAGATTCCTCTTGTTCTTTGGATAGCACACATATGGCTTGGTTGCTTGATGCATTAGCCAGTTTTCATATTACTCCACATCGTGAGTGGTTTTATGGATTCTCACATGAGAGTCATTGACGTGTGCATATACCGGATGGTGCGACATATGACATTGAGGGTGTAGGAGATGTATGCCTTATGCTACCTAGTGGAGCATCACTTATACTCAGACATGTACGTTATGTGCCTTCATTTCCTACGAGTTTGATTTCAGTTAACCAATTACACGAGAGTAGATGTTATGCATTCCTTGGTGAGCATCATTTTTCAGTTACAGTTGGGACAACTTATGCTTGTCAGAGGTGCCAGGGTTGGGCATAGGTATCCACTACAGGTACTTCATGTGAGCGACAATTTCGTCTTAGTGGGAGTTCAGCTTTATGTGCGATGTGAGACTCGTAATGTACTCTCATTTTGTTTATCTATAGATAGGTCTATTGAAATTCATGATGCACATGTATGGCAGGATTCAGATGCTCAGATGGATGCATATGTAGAGCATGTTTCGGATGCTCATGATGCTTATATAGAGCATGATTTTGTTGATCATATGGATGCTCTTATGAAGCACATTTTGGATGACTAGTTGGATGCTTTAGAGCATGATATGGATGCTCATGTAGAGCATTGTGATGATACTCAGTTAGAGTTAGATCATCAGTTTGATCTTTGTGTTGATGTTGTGCAGTTAGCTCATGTGGAGCATGATGATACACTTGGTGTGGTAGAGCAGGATAGCTTTTATGATACACAGTGTATGCCAGAGCATACTAGCTGTCATGATGCACAGCTAGATACATCCTTGGTTGTGAGCATGGCTGATTTAGATGCTGAGGAGTCAGCAGTTATGCAGTCATTCTTGGATTCGCTCATGCCAAATGTTGATACAGATATTTCAAGAGATGTTGGTCTTGATGATGGTGCTTTGGATGCCTTGGATATAGGCATGGCTGACATACTTAGGTTAGCCAGGATAGCACATGTTTCGTCAGCATTCGGGAGTCTGATGTACGAGTTGTTATGCTCGAGACTAGACATTGCAGTTGCTATTGGAGCATTTGCACTTGGAGTTGTCAGTCGTTCGATGATTGACGTAGGCATAGATCGAGTGGGAGCTTTGCAGGAACTTCATCAGTTCTTGCATCAGTTAGATGTGAGCTCGACTCTTATCGATATGAGTCTAGAGCAGTTTGAGGTGCATGGATACACCTTGTTCGAGGCAATTGGTGTAGGCTGATGAGTATGGGTTGAGATCCGAGCTCTTCCTCTACATTATTTTATAGTCCTACATCATTCTTTGTATATGTTACCACTTATGGTCACATTGACCCTTAAGTGGGAGATTGTTGGGGATGTAATGGTCATGTGACCTTACCCCCATATTCATATATATACATCATACATAGAGCATTGCCTCAAGAGAGATCATTATTTGGGTTTCGAGGCTCCCACGCATATCCGCGCGTCTTTCCTCTCTTCTCTTTCCCTCCATCTGCTCCTTCCTCCTCTTGTTCTGCATACCCAAGCCCTTCATTAAAATGATTATAGTAAGTAAAAGAAAATCCAAAAGAGCATCACAATGGCATAACATCCTTCTAGGGACTAGAACTTGAGTACCCAAAATTTATAGTAAAAAGTATCTAAAACAAACAAGTACTCTCTGTAAGAGAAATTCAATAGACTCCAATTGTGCTACACTATCCAAGATTATGCAATCACCCTATCATGCAAACTACCACACAATTGAGAAGCCAACACTCTATATAATCAGCATAGAGTGGCCTAAACACAGAGTAGGCAGAGTCCCAAAAGAGTGTACAATGCAGCCAAGAGATAGCTCCAAATAGTAGACACCTACAATCTGACATAAGATGATCTTTTGTGAAGCCAAAATGAGTGCCAAGCCTCTTCTATATATAGGAACAAGAGGCCAAGAAGAGTGACCTTGATGAATCTAAACCTTTATTGTCACACGTGCCAAAGTAACAAGATAACTAGAAGAGCTAACTATCCCAATCTATCTAGCTCTTAGACACATATGCTCTCAACATGTCCTCTCAAATCTGGTTGATCCTCTCGCACTTACTATCTATGTGTGGATGATCACCACTACACATTTTCAATGACAATTTTAGTTTTTCAAATACAAACGTCTAGAAGTGTCATGTGAATTTGACATTCCTATTTGAAACTATGGATGTTAGTAACCCATGCAATCTAAAGAAATGTTGGATAAACAACTCCGATACCTGTGGAGATTATATCCTCTCGTGTGTGGGTATGAAGTGAGCCATCTTGCTCATATTATCTACCACAACTAGGATAGTATCCTGCCTCCTTTGGGTCCACAGTAATCTGACTATGAAGTCCATGGATACAATGTCCCAATTATGCTCTAGAATCTGAAAAGGATGTAAAAGACCTGGTGTCTTTACCGTTTCTGCTTTGTTGACTTGACACATAAACCGTTCTTGAACATATGTGGATATCTTTGGCTAATCTAGGCCACCAAAATATTCTTCTAACAATCTGAATTACCTTGTGACGAAGGAACATCATGATTATCATGCATGACTTTTCTTGTCGAATCTTGATAATATGGTACATAAACCTTTCCTTTCCATTTCACTATTCCATTCTCCATTGAGAGACTGGAATACGAACTTGACTTGTTTTCTTTACGGAGTAAGAAACAACTAGAACTGCCTCATCTCCTATGATAGAGTCATCATTCATGGTTCTAATGATCTATAAAAATGTGGATCTTCCACCTGCGCTTCCCTTATTTCTTGAAGCAATGACCTTTCTAGAACTGAAAAGCTCATTTGATACACTATCCGTAATAATGCATTAGCTACTATATTATCATTGCCTCTTCTATACAAGATCTCCATGTGAGAATCTTGCATGAGCTTAGCACAATGAGCCTGCTAGCCTCCAATATATGGCAGACTATAAAAGTGCTTCATTGTATGGTGATTTTTCTACACCTTAAAGTCTGCACCATAAAGATAGTGTCTCAAGACTTGAAGAGCATGGACCACTTTATACAACTCCTGTTCATATAGTTGTGCACTACTCAAATTCTTTCTTTCAAAAGCTATTGGCCTACCATCTTGCCTCAAGTCCCCCCCTATGGCCATGCCACTAGCATCTATCTCTAAGTCAAACGGTTTCTGTGGATCTACGACCTTAAGCATAGGAGCTTCTCAAACAACTTGTTTTCGAGTATCAAAACTTTCTTGTTCCTCTTGCTTTCATGCACTTAACACTTTGAATGAACCAAGTTCCTCATAGGTACTGCTATCGATGAATAAAAAGAGATGAATTTCCGATAGAAACCGAAAATTCCTAGAAATGATCATGACTTTCCCTCATCCTAAGGACTAGGCCAAGCTAGAATAACTGAGACCTTCTTGGGATTCATATGGAACCCATTGGCTGATACCACATGCCCTAAATAGTCTATCTCTAGAAGAGACAACTAAGTCCTTTCTAGATTTACAAACAACTTATTTTCTTTTAATTTATTTAATACTAATATCAAATGACTTTCATGCTCAAGTACAAACCTACTATACACTAGCAAATCATCAACAAAATCCAGAACATACTTTCCAATGAATGGTTGTAGAATATCATTGATTAGCATCATAAAAGTAGGAGGTGCATTAGTCAAACCACATTGCATAACTAAATACTCATAATGCCCAAAATGGGTCGTGAAAGCTGTTTTAAATACATCTTGATATTTTTAACCTAATCTAGTGGTAGACACTTTTCAAATCTATTTTACTATATATAACCGATTCACCTAGAGCATCTAAAAGATCATGTATCCAGGGCATGGGATATTTGTGCTTGATGTTAATCTTCTTGAGTGCTCGATAGTCAATGCACATTTTATAAGATCGATCTTTCTTCTTCAAAAGAAGAACTAGTGCTGCAAAGGACGAATAGCTAGGTCTTATTAGCCCTTTCTTCAAATACTCATCCACGACCTTGCAAACTTCATTCTCGTCCTGTAGAATCATTCAAAATGGTGGTCAAGTGATCATACTTGCACTTGCTACCACTTCCATTCTATGCGAATTATTCCTCCAAGGAAGTAAACCCAAAGGTAATTCTTTCAATAATCACTCTTGGAATTCTGCTCTTACTTTATTTGAAAGTACTTTAGCATTTCAACTAGATATTCCATTACTGCATGAATCCATCACTACACATAATGAACAAACAAAATAAAAAAAGTAAATATACTTACAATCAATCTTGAGCAACTTGGTAGTGATTACCAATCACGTCTCTAAGAGATCTAGCTCTCTACGGATCAATAGTCGCCGCCTCTCAAGCTCAAACTGATACACATGCAAAGCAAAGTCTATGATTGGTCATTTCCTAGCATGCCACTTTTTACTTAGGACTACATTAGAATGTGCCAATCGAGCTATCTCAAAATCCAATCTATCCTAATAGGAGTTGATCTGAATGGGAAAACCTACTACTTGTTGGTCCCATGTCTAAGTTCCCTTTTTGTCGCTAACTCTACTTTATAGGCTTACTCTAACTCCACACTCTCTAAGTGTAGCCTCCTGACTAGTTGGGAACTAATAGCATTGTGAGTACACCAAGTGTCAAAGAGTACCTTGATAGGCTATCCTGCCAGGACTCCTGTCATGACAATGAGTTATATGGCTGTGAAGTGGTAACTTTTTTATTCCGCTAGCAAAAGCACAACATGCTGCACAATCAAAAACTTCTTCATGATCATCATGGCCTCTATGGGAGATGATATCTAAGATAGAGAATCTCTAGAATCCTCATCTCCATCACTCACTACTTGTGTAGGATTGATGACAATGGTAGTGCTATTTTCTTTTTCTTAGGACATTCCTTGAAGAGTTGCTAAACCAGACATCCATAGCACAATTCCTCTTTCATTGCCTCCTCTTTTTGCTGAAGGGTAAGAAATGACTTACTATATGCCCTCTCCGCCTGAGTAGACACTTTCCTTTTTCCTCTTGAAATCATCTTGATTATGTACACTTTCTTAAACTCTTCTTCACCAAGACAAGGTTGGACAAGGAAGAGGGTCGACTCATCTAAGTCCATGAGGACCTCTTAACCTAGGAGCCTAAGCCCCTATGGCCATCCTCATAAAATAAAGTCATCTCCATGGTGTGTGCCAAGGAGTGACACCTCTCGTTCCTCAATAAAGGTCTAATAGTTTCTCTAAGTCCCAAGAAGCACTTGTAGACCTCACAAAAATCTCGGATAGTATCAAGTACTTTGAGAAATACCTCTCTAAACTTATGAGAGTACTCTTGAGTATTTTGTTTTTCTAATTGATGAAAAACCAAGTTTCCAATGCTCTAGACCTCTCGTTAGTGGTACAAAGTTATTGTAGAACAAGATATTAAATTGTTCCCAAGTCATGGGTGCTTTCTTTTCTTGTTCTATCTTACATCACCACCTATGGGTAATTTGCATGAGATTACATGTGGCCTAATGAATTTTATGCCTACCATCTAGGATATAACATAAATGGAACCACTACTCCCACTTGCTAAGCCACTGCTCAACAACATCAGTAGTCCTAGCACAAGTCGAATCATGATTCTAAGTGGCTTAATGTCCTTAAGTTGCCATCACACCTCTTTGGCTAGCATGTTTTCTCTAGGGATCTCTAGAGTTTGATGCTGGCCTAGAGCATCTACCTCAATCTCTGGCAAATCAATCTCAAGCATCATCTCCTCTTTCTTAGAGCTACGCATGTGCTCCAAGATGTGGGTAGTGTGCTCTCTAAGTGTGCTATCGTGACACTCATGGTCTCTACAGGGTATTAGGGGCACTCAACCTTGAGTGTATCAATCCTAACTAGTAAAGAGGGTCCTTATTCCATAGTAGCATAAGGCGTAAGTCTCTATTTATGATTTTATGGTTTATTTTTGAAGTTTATGTGCTTTTTGTACATCTAAGATCAAAGTGGTAGTGGAAATGAACAAATCACAAGCCTTTACATAAACCAATAATAGAAAAAGAATCTTTTAGTATTATTTGATTACTTTTTATGCATATGCATGGTAAATTTTAAAACTTTTGATAGCATTTCAATAGGAAATTGGAAATCGAAAAAAATAAACTAAGTGCACTAGGGGCACTTCTCAAATGAAATAGTGCGATCAAGCACAATATGTATATATATAAAGAAACCAAAGGGCGCTACACACCCTTCTAATAATCCTTGTGCTTGTGCCCTGGTATAAACAATAAGAATGTTGCAAGTTCTTATATGCTCTTGGTTGTACCTACAAAATCAAGCACTGACATGCTACTTTCATGCAAGATGCAGAGCTGAAGAAGATTCTAATTAACCATACACTATGTATGCTATGCATGATGCTTATTCTATGTGCATAATGATGCATATAAAAAGCAACAATGCATGAACACACGCTCTTCTTGCTTCTTGAATAGTATTCTGATGATTATCACATCAAAAAGTGCTCAAATAAGGGTCCTCCTTGTTGAATGGCCAAGTTTGAAATTTTGTACAGGTTTGAAGGTAGGTTCAAAAGTTGACTTCTAACCATGCAATGGATAGAGATCTTAGAAAGAAATCCATAACAAGCTGGATCACTCAATTTGGACATGGAATGAGTGAGTTATGACCAAATAGTGAGGATAGGTAGTCTAGATTAGATAAACTAGCTGAGCTTTAGCTATGGTAATGAAGAGGATAGCTCGAGTTTGCCTATGTGGGGGTTCCTTTAGTGAATGAATGCACATAAGAATTTGTTTTCATCCCATAAGTGCTACTATGGGCCTCTAAGTCGACTATAAATGGAGTCTTCACTTCATGCACTCTTCAACTCAAAAGAGAGTTGAGAATGGGCTTTCTCTCAAGGAGTCTTCATGGGTAGCTATGGTTGTGTGCATGCAGCACTATTGGATGTCGTGTGTGCACTTATCAAGGGCTACAACTCATGAGGTCTCACCTTGGGGCTCAAGAACACCTTATTTTGCTTTAGGTTTTCTCTCAATCATGCTCTTAGCTCAACTCCATCTGCACCACGCTTCAAGCTGACTCTTCAGACTTCCCAAGTTATCTGCCAAATCATGCTCTGATTACACATTGTCAGAACTAGAAGGCTAAAAACTCTCTCAAGCTAGGAAATTGAAGTCTTGTGAATGATGTGCGTGCCACTCTCCTCCCATCCAATATATCCTCTTGCATCTAAAACTGTAATGATTTGGATCTAGTGCTGCCATGTAGCCGTCATGCAACATTCATCTCCAATACCATTGGCTAGCCCTTGTCCCACACACACATGGAGTGGTCTTTGTAGAAAAATGTCTGAGAGTACTAGAAAAGAAACATATATTCTCTCAATTGCATTATCATTGTGTAAAATTACAAAGCTTGAGAAAATGTTATTTGTTCCATAGATTAAGCGAAATCTATTATGGATAGATACCATTTTTGATTTGGGGCACAATGTGATGCTCTCCAAAAACAAGGGAAGGATCGATGATAAATCTACAAAATGCATAAGCATAGGAGTTTGAAGGAAAAATACGAATGCATCGAGTCCTCATAGAAATATCACAAAGGTAGGCACAAGGTTGTTGTGACACAAATAGTTGGGGTATATCAAATACTCTATACTCACACATATGTAGAAGACCACAATAGTCAGCTTTCCTTCATCAATAAAGTGAAAGAACCTTGCATGGCTTGTAGGATGGGAAATTAGTAGCAAACAAGATTTGGATACACCAATAAAAATTGAGGAAAGTCTCGTATAGAGTGGATACATGTTCACTTGTGTGGGAAGATGCCTACATAAGCCGTCGGTGGTCTTTGCATTTTTTATTTATCATCGGTGAGCATAGTAGAAAGATTTGGATATACTTTATGCATGGTAAGGATCAAAATTCTGGTAACATTAAAGAATGCCTATAGCTTGTAGAGAATAAGAGAGAAAAGAAGGAAAAGATACTCTAGACAAAGGAAGGTGGAGGGGGAGTGAACTTATTTCTAAGGTATTTAGCAATTTTGCAAAGAGAAGGGTATAAAACACCACACCATATTTGTACAATAGAATGGTATTTGTTTTCTTATACAAACCTCAAAAATATAAATGGAAGTTGAGATACAAGAGAATAAAAGAAGATTAAAAGAATCCCTCAAGGCCTACCCACCTTTCTATATGAGAGATGAGAAGGTAACAAGCAAAACTATTGGGGTGAGCTATGGATCTTTCCATTACGTATGCCTACGTTCCACCCACATTCGAGTGTTATGAGATAGCTCACTGGATTGATAGTACTTGTATGCAATGCTACAATGTCAACACTTTTTGGCACTATTGTCGAGGATGCTCTCTTTTCCATTAGCTGATGGTTTGACGTGAAGGAAAAGGTTGATTCACGGGTTGTCATAGATTTTAGCATGTTTTAAATTCATTATGCTCTTGTAAACAGTGGGAGTTTGCAAGATTGGACCATGTGTGTTGATTCATGAAGTCAGGAGTAGAGTAGGATTTCTATTTTGCGTATCTCTAGTTAATTAGGTCGATTTTTCTATTAAGCTTATTGACATTTTTCTTAGAAGCAAGAGAAGTATTCTAAAAATATGGCAGTCCCCGAGTAGCGTAGTGCGCTCCTTCTGGTTGTACCTATGCTTTTTTATGTTCACACAGCTACTTAGGGACCCCCCCCCCCCCCCCCCCCCCCCAAAGAATGGAATATTACGTCCTCATGAAATTATGAGCTCTCAAAAGTTTCCATCACTACAAGGATGGAAGCTCCTATGGCTAAAACCATAGATCCAATTGTTAACTTGTACATATTTGGGTTTGTCATAGAAAGTTCCTAAGTTTCTTTGCTACCATCAAATGTCCAAAAATAGCTCTTAGGTGTCCTTTTTACCATTTAAAGGCTTCTCCCAAGCGATATCCATAACTTGAGGGATCTAACAAATTGCATGTCTATTTTTTTTTTTAAATAAAGGAAGTTCGGCCTTAGCCTACTCTCCCATACTTGAATTAATTAAAAGGAAAAAAAAGTACAAGTGAAGGGGACTAGTGCCCACCGGACCCCCAAAGCCCCACAAAGCAGGGGAAGATCTTACCGAGTTTACGTGGCATTATAGAGAAGGTTAATCGCCCTCTCAACACCCTCATGTGGGGCCCACTTGGGTTTAAGCTTGTTGTTGCACAGAAGGACCACTTGATGATGCCTCAACAGGGGGATTTCTTATAGTTGGAAATTTTGTTTCCGAGAAGGAACAATGATTTCTCAATTGACCTCTCTTTAGGGGAGTCACCAAAGTTATAAGCACATCTTTCCCTCTAGATCTTCCAAAGGACCTCCTCTGTGATGGCATTCCAGAGAGTCACTAAGAAACCGATCACTTCTCCTAGAAGAGCTTGTTTCCAACTGATATGGTTCTAAAGTCTTTTTTCTTTTTGACAATCTCCCACCACTTGTAGGAGTTGGTGTAAGAAAAGAAAATTTGAGGAATGTCTTCAATTGACCTGCAACAACGCTTGCACCAGGGAGCTGCCCCATAAAATTTGCTAGCCTTTAGGCTTGTCTAGATACCCCGATGAGGAATTTGCCATAAGAGGACCAACTTTTTGACTTCTATGAGAGGGTGATAGATAGCCATGAACTTCATATCCCACCCTATTTGCATCCATGATAGGCACCACTTCTTGTTGATGTTGACTTGATAATCAATATTTTCTTTGATATTCGGGATTTTTGTTTGGCAATTACCATTGTGCCATCTCAGACCAAATAGATACAACGAGTCATGCCCCATGAGAAGACAGTCTTTAGAGTAGTCCCAAGCAAGACATTTACTTTGTAGAATATTCCATCCCTCATAGGTAATGTTGACACTAGGGTCGATATCTTCAAAATTGATCCATTGGTTGGTGTCTTGTTTCCAGACATGTTTCTTTTTTTTGAAGCCCTTGTTCCATAGCCTATTGGCACTTCGAACATCCCAAGAATCCATGTTCCTAATGCCATGGATTGCCACCCACTTCGAATCTTCATTGATTCTCATGAAGCTTCTGACTTTATTCCAACTCTTCTAGAGGGAGCACACAAGATTCGAGCCTCTCAGGAAAAGAGGGATCGCGAAAAAAAAAGGGTTAGAATGTCAAGATTCTTCCAATTTGGGAAACCCATGAAGGTCAAAGCATTCTTCTTTCGAAAGATCAATTTGGCCCATGAAGCCTCCATGTTGCACCACGCCTTAATCATCCATTTTGTCGCAAATTTGTAAGCCATGCACCCAATGTCCAAAATACCAAGGCCTCCACTATCCCTTTGGCTAGTCGAGATGGACCATCTGACTTCACGCACCCCCTCCTGTTGGGGTCTCCCATCCAAAGTAAGTTTCTGCAAATGCTTTCCAGTTTGGATAGTTCTTGCTCTTTTGGTCTCCAACCAGAGAGGGAAGTAAATGGTCCACGAAATGAGGAAGGTGTTAAGAACCATTCAGTGACCCGCGAGATCAACTTGCATACCTGTCCAATCATTTAGCTTACTTTCAAGTATAGCAAGGACCCAATTCCATTGCTGCTCCATCGAGATGTCAAAGCCCAAGGAAATCCTAAGAAGCCAAAAAATTTGGCTTGGATGAGTGTTTAGGCAGCCATGAGCAAATAGGAGGTCGGGTTGATTTTGGATCTCGATATGAGTAGGAAAAAATCTATCTTAAGTTAAAAAAGGTATCAACATATACAAGTGATGATGAAAATTTTTTGATTCGATTTGTGCTTTAACACTCCCCCACGTCCTTGACTTTGTTGTCCTCAACAAATCCTTTGTAAGTGTTTTGAGGAATAGCATGTTATAGGCTTCTATATGTCTCATCTTTTTATCATTTGAAGTGCTTGGCATTGTTCAATGATTCCCTTTCTTTGAATATTTGATTTGTCTAGCAAATGACCTCTTTTGTGTTTTTTCTGCTTCTTTTTTGGATTTTGGAGAGGAAGTCCATCAAATGAGTGCTTCTTTTCTTTTCTTTTCTCTCTCTTCTTTTTCTATGTGGATTTGTATATTCCAACAATGAGAATGTAATCGAATATGGAATGATTTGTAAAAATCGATTAAATAATTTCATCTCTTCTTAGTCTATGTGAACAAATGACACTTATGGTGCATGGGTGAAAAAAGAAGAAGTTTATATGCATAGTCTTATAATAAGACCCTAACTCATGCATATTCTAAGAATGCATACAAAAAGCGAAGTGTTCAAGTTTGTGGTGATGATGACGCTTTCTCCAATTGTTCAACTCCAAGCGTCTTCTCCATTACATCATCCATTCCAATGGATGATACCTTTGTCCACCATCCTAAAAGAAGAAAAATGAAAAGCAATTTCTTAGAACATATGTACATGTGCCCTCTTTATGCTTGGAACCTAAAGTGTGTAATGATTGGCCTTTGGATGAGGCCATAGCCACATGCATACTTGATGTGCATCTTGAAAATATGCTTTGAATTGGGTAAGATTGTGTTTGACACCCATAAGTACCACACAAAGAGGTTTTAGGCCATCAATATGTCTTAACTTTTCTTTTCTTAGCCTTGAAGTTCTTCTTAGGATCTCTTTGCGGTTTTGAATTGATTATTTAAGATCCTTTGGTTGGAATTTCTCTTTTTTAAGAGATCAAAAGATAGATAATCCTTGATCCTAGATTCATGAGAAGATTTCGAGCTTAGAGGTAGAGTGGGCCCTTCCGCATCATCAAAGAACTTGAAATCCTCCATTGCTCCAATCATCAAAGATTCCTATGACACAAGTAAATAAAAGTGAGATGAGCAAATTTCATTGAATTCAACATGAATCATTATGGATTATTTGTTCATTTATGTCGGAGAGTTTATGTGGATGATGTGGACAATCAACAAACAAGTGCTCATGCCCACATACTTACAATGAGGATGCATATTAAGAGCTTCATATGCATCATGAGTAACAAGTATGTCAATTCTTTCGTAAATTAATACTCTTTCGTGTTGCCTATACTCTAGGAGCCATGTGGAACCTAGCATGACATCCTCATCCATGCAATCCGAAATATAGGACATGTCCCTAGATCATAATTCATTTACAGCCACACTCGCTTATATCACGCCTAAACAAGTCAAATAATAATTTGTAGGAAGATTTTATTGAGTAATTAAGGGTAACACATCAATACTTACAAACCTCCATTCACATTCTTGATAAATTGCAACATGATACTCTAGAATAAATTCCTAGTTTTACATCCAAAAATATAAATAGAGTTATCAACTTCAATTTCATTTTGTTCTTTTTTATTACGTGAGTTTGTTGATTTTTATTTGTTAATCACGCTTTCAATCACATTTTGCTCAATTTTTTCATTTTTCTTTGTTCCTCTACCTTTATGTTTTGAATTGACTCTTTCTTTCTTTTGTTTGCTTTCTTTTATCCCATTTAAGATAAAGAAAATTTTTACTATTTTCAATGTTTTTAGGATTTTTTTTTTGTTTTTGTGTGTTTTTCGAATGTTTTTCATTTTATGAAAGTAATTCCTAATGGGCTTATCCTAACAAAAAAAAGGGCCTTTTCCAAATATACATATGTTACACAGACTCAGCAAGGGAATTATTTAAAAAGACAGATTTTTAGTTATACATGTAGAACACATTTCATATATTGCATGAGAAGACATGTTCCTCATAGATAACCATACATGTGAAACACCCGTTCTCATGCAAGATCAACTCATTGATTAATGTCTAAGAAAGGCTAATATGTTTCAAAGAAACTTATTTCGCATTCATGTTGGAACCCACCAAGAAGATGAAGATAGAGCACATGCAAGCATGCAAACATTGACCCTCATGATGATTCAAATTCCACAAGCAATCAACTATTCAAAGAAACATGATTCTTTTTTTTTACAAATATGAATTTCCCTGAATAAATATAACACAACCACCCAATGAGAATTAAGAATTTCATACTGAATAAGGTCCAATCAATAAGTTAAGGTAGTGAGATATACATGTATATCAATCTAGACCATTCATAAGAGAAGGGCCTTCCAATCTTTATCAAGTTTGAGCTTCGTCATAAAAACCTTTGATGATTCAATCCCAACATTCATAGTGGCACCATTCACTTTTTGCCTTGCAATTCTCACAAAATGGGTAACACATTTCCTTGTATAAGCCTACCCAACCTTGCTCTTCGTGCCCTTATGCATGCCCAACCCCACCGAGATCTAACATTTATTTATGAATCGCTTCAAGAAGAAATGATTCCTCCTTGCCACGAGCGCCAAGAACAACACGATAAGTTCAACGTTCACAACAACCTTAGATAATATTTACCCAAGCCAAGAATATAACGCATAAGCCTTTATTAGCATCCACACAACAAGACGCTTCAAGTTCGTTAGAAGCTTTCGTAGAGGCAACATTTTTTGCCTTGTGTGCCTTTCCAAACAATGGCACAAGGTCTTCCTTAACCACTTTTCCAAATTCTTCACCCATCTTCGATTCTCCTGCAGTAGAAAGACCTTAGATCTGGACTGCTCTAATGAGGGTTGACTTCCTCCACCCCTCATAAAATTATTCACATAGTCAGATAAATGAATATTTGAGAAACAAAATACTCATATTCTTGAATCTGACTTTTGTTCATTCCAAGGTAAATCAGAGTACTTCCAATGGGTGAATCATAGTGCTTCCCTCTGCACCTAATTATCATAAAATGCCTTACCCTTTCTTTGGCTTCCCCATAGTATCTGCTTGCATTGGAGTGATTGTTCCTACGTTTTAAATCCTATATTCCAACTTCTAGCTTTCAACCTCGATATCGTCCCTATCCTACTTGGCATAGCTTGTGCTTTGCCTTTTTCCTCCACAATCAGAATCCTCGTGATGCGTCAGCCTTAAATCCCATCCTTAAAACAACTAGTCTTGGAGCAGTTATATAGATTGATCGCATGCTTCAGGTCCTTCTGCTTCTCATTAGCTATATCGAAGTGAGTAGGATCTTCCTTCACTTCTTCAAGATAAACAGATTACCGAGTCCTTAAGAAGCTATGACTCCTTCCTTTGATCATGAGACATCGAATAATGGTAGGTCATGACATGCAAGATGGAAAAGTTTGACCCTTAATTGTGCACCATGAACAGATTGTAGGGCTATTAACATCACTCTTTCCCCATAGCGCATGCTTCTTGGGTCCTTATGATTTCCTTGGTTGACGAATTCCTTATAATTTCATCTTGGCAAGATAGACATGCAATTTTTATTAGCTAGTCATATGCGGCTAGTCTTTGAGAATGAAGTTATGGTATTCCAAGCCCTCAATGTCATGACCTGGCAACTCGGGAAGGTGACCTTATGTCTGTTCACATGGTCCCTCGACTTTATTCTCGACAAATAAAAATCTCTCTACTACCCTCTCTAGGTCAAGCTCACTAACCCATCATACCCTATTACAACTTTGTGTGGGACATAGTTTCTCCTATGGAGAGGTCGTTGGCTTCATAGGAGGACATTGTTGGTCTCATTTATGAAAGTGTCAGGCACTCTTTCAATGCTCGGTGGCACCCTCAAATGTCTGTCGAGGTGGACTTTAGCATGCCGTTTTCGTCAAAGATCAAAGTGGACCTGGGGGAAGGGGATGTGTGGGAACAAGATGTTAATTACAAAAACCTGCCTAACACATGTTTTCTTTGTGGCCAACAATGCCACATGATTAAAGATTTCCCATTGAGACAAAAAAGCAAACAAATACAAGAAGCATCCAAAAAAACTCAAGACAACAATGGGACTCTAAATCGCCCAACAAATGAAGAGGAATTCAAGGCCTCTCGAAACCTAGAAACTGACTCAGATGGGTTCACAAAAGTTAGAACAAGAAGGAAAACAAGTCCTAGGGTGACATTTGAGAGAATATGTTTTTAAGATACCCCCCAAACAAGTTGTACTACAATCTCAAAAAGAAAATTAATGAGCTTGACTACCTACATAAGAACGAGTTTGAGTTGGACACTAGTGACAAAGCCCTAGAGATCCCAAACAACAAAGAAACCAACAAGGAGGGCTACACTACAAGCAAAGAAGACATCTTGTGGTAATTGGTATAAAAATTCTGGTATCAAAAGCTTGAAAACTTCATTGAAGATTAGTGCCATCGCTGGATTGCCATTTCCTTTGGTGCCCCCCTTCGATTCACGCTAGTTTTTATGTATGCCCCAAATGGGGAGTTGGAGAGATGGGACATGTAATAAAGTAAGTCTATGATCCAAGGGTCTGGCCGGTTCAGACAGATCTGAAATCGGACACCGTTTGGTCATCCGTGTGTATGACCAAAGATCTCGAGTTTAGACTTACTAGGAGGTCTTGTGCTCTTGTGAACAAGTGATCCACTTAGCTTAGTGGTTAAGTCTCAAGGGTGTGAAGGACGAGGTCTTGGGTTCAATCCCCATGGGGTACATGGGAAGAGTATTTTGCCCAAAGAGCTCTAGAACCTTCTAGAAGCATCCACTGAGACACTTGGCGCACATGTAGTTACATGGCTGACACTTGGATGATTAGCATTCACCTGCCCAAGAAGGTAGTCCCCTGGAGAGAGCTATATATAGAGGCATTTGGTTGGGAGGAGAGTCATCTCTCAAGCATGTGGTGGTCGTAATCTCCGTTCTCTTGCATTGGTATCAGAGCTCAAGGTTGAGCTTTCATGGTGACCTTGGCGTGGGCTTCATCATGTTTCTCTCCATAGTTTTTTGCTCCTTATTCTTTGCGTGCACTTTTTGCCAAATACTCGTTCGCGGCTGTCTTCAATAGCATACCGAAGTTATCTTGGTGGCGATCGCGTTAGCGTAGGAGCTAAGAGTAGCAAAATAGTTAACCTCTGCTGCGAGTACAGAGGGGAATCGAACTCACGACCCCCGCTTTGGAGGACTGCCCACCTATCCGCAAGGCCAAACAGCCGTTCTCGATGTATTAGTCGCGGCAACAGATTTTATCTCTCATTTTAGCGTAGAGTAACAAGCAAATATCACCAAAAGGAAGACTGCGTCAGGATTCGAACCCTGGTCCCTCGTTCAAGAGGGCGTTCTTCTATCCACGAAGATTGTCGGCTGGTCGTGACTTCCTTTCTGCGGATCTCTTATTGACAGGTTGTCGCTATAGAAGACTTCAATAAGGAGTGTTGGTCTGTCCACATCGCCACGGGCATTCGCGTGAAGGATGATCGCAGCAGACCGTATTATCGGTAGTGCGCGCTGAAGAAGATCTCAGCCAGGAGCTAAAAGAAGATAATTCAGATGGTCGACGCAGGGATTCGATCCCATTACCTCCCAAAGAGGAGGCTCTCCTCTTATCCACGAGGCCAAATCGATTGCTGTGTTGTAATTGAAGAAGGCAAAGATTCTGTTCTGAACGTGGCGCAGTAGAAGTGCTTTGAGGCACGGGACTTGAATCGGTGACCTCTAGGAGGGAAAAAATCCATAACTTCTTACAACAAAAAACCAACTGTTGTAGCCCGGAACCCGAGCTCTATTGAGTCTTAGGACTCTTCCTTAGCCAAAGAAGCAAGCAATAAAGAAAGCTAAAGTTTTTGAGCAAAGTGTGAAGGAAGTGGAGCTATGGAGTGAAGATCCGGAGGCCTTTGGTGATCAAAGTCAAATCAACTTTGAATTCGGACCAAAGACTTTAGTGAATAGATCTTGGCAAGGATCAAGGGATGGACGAAGCTATGATCAAAGCTAAGTATTTTCCAGTTTTTGCTTGGCCTTAATGCTTGATTTATCTTGTTTTCATTATTCTACACTTAATCCTAGATGCACATTGAAATAGCCAAGATTTCAATTGATTAAGTCTAGATTAGAATAATGAATTAATCCATTTCTCATTCCAAGCATTAGTTTGCATTAAGGAAAGACTTGATTTCAAAAAGATCCTTGTGCATCAAAGAATGTATTTTGGTAGTTTAAATACATATTTCCTTTCCATTGAGTAAGTTTTCTATTGCACCTCAAGGGTATGTTTTTATATCATAGTGCATAAGGATAAAGGAAAGGATATACATGCATCAGGATTGCATGATATACATTCTTAGTACAAGGAAAAAATCATGCATCAAGCTTATGCATGATTGTTGTATTATTTTTTGGGCATGCAAAAAACATGCATGCATACGCATGTGAGCATATGCTTTTGCATGTAGATACATGCATTTGCATGATAGAATGGAATGCTGTTTGCAAGTAGATATGAGAATGTACTCTCTTAGTATTTAGCTTACTTTATAAAGCTCGCAGTTTGACATTAGGGAAGACCAAGGACTAGTTAGTTGCAAAGACATACTAGTTCTAGTTTGCAACTCAAGTGATTAGCCGATTTCTTCCCAAGTTGATACTCCGCTATCAAAGACAAATACTTAATAATAATTAAGTATGATAGATGTCTTGCTAGGTATAAGTAAGCACTAAGAGAAAGTTAAGTAATAAATTTTCTTGATGACCAAGAAAATTTAATTACTGCAAACTCTTTTGTGATGTATGATGACTCTAAGTCCCGGATGTACTTAGAAAGTCATGCGGATAAGCTTTACTTGATTAGTTACATACTTTATGTAACTTCTCAAGCATCCTAAGGTTGGATGAGAACGTCAACTATATTTCCAAGTTCCTTGAGTACTCTTCTATTTAGAAGATTTCGAAAGTTTAAAGAATTTTCTTTGTGGTTTCAAGATTTGTATCTCATGATGAAACCTCAGTAAGTAACTTTTTGGAATTGAGATATGAAATAGTCAAGCCTTCTATTTCATGTGAGATCATTCTCCTACCATGTTTAAGATGAATTTATTGTTGGGAAGGTAGATGTTCCAAGTAGAGGATCTTAAATGATTCATGAACTCTTCCCAAAATACACATAAATTCATATTATATGATAGGTCCAAGGAATGATGAAGGCAAAACCTCTTTAGGATATAAATGTTTTGCCAAGATATAAAGGTACCAAGCTTTTATAAATTTTCATTTGATTTCATCCCAAGGGGTGATGGAAATCAAAGGTTAAACTTCAACATCAATTGATCCTTGACGTCAATAAAAGGATGTTAGGTTCTATAGTTGCATCTCTAGTAAATGATGCAACTAGCTAAGCAATCTTTAGGAAAATAATATAAGTTCCTAAAGACTTGAAGCAAGTGTGAACTTTTCATTTAGGAGTAGAAAGTTCCAAGAAATGGATCTTAAATCCATGAACTTCTCCTAAACAAGTTATAAAGTTCAAAGTTGTGTTCACAGTAACATTACTATTGGATCAATCATCAATAGATGCTTGGACTTTAAACATAATTTTGATTGGTGAAATATGTTTAAAGGACTCTAGTAACATCTGAAGATTGACCAATAATAATGACTTTTGTATCAAACTAGAGAATAGAAATCGATATCACATAAATGAAAGTTCAACTTAAACTTTCATAGTGGCATGGGAAACCATATCCAAAAGGTGATATTTAGTCTCTAGTTTGATACTCAGGAAATGAATACAATTGAATCAGTAAATTTTTTGGATATTATTTGAAAGAATTTCTTTCAAATGTTCTTTTAACATTGCAAAAGATTCCAAGATGAATCATTTGCTGAAGTTATTTGATTCCTTAGAAGGAATCTCAAGTCTTTGAAGAATGACATTCTTTCAAGTATTGAGAATGAAATTCTTCATACTCTTTAAACAATAAGTAAGTAGTTCCCGAACATCCCAAACCACTAGAAGTGGTATTTCAAGTCCTATTTGTGATATAACCTAAAGGTATATCAAAGATTCTTAGCTTTGGCATCTGAGAAGCATAAGTGTATGCTTGGACTTGAGAAAGATCTCTAAAAATCCTGCAGGTAAGCAAAGAAGCTTAAGATAGTTTAAGAGATCTTAAAAGTTAAAGACTAAGTCTTTATTTTTATCGCAAGTATCAACCAGACTTGATCAAGCTTGGCCATGATTTTCCAAGAACGAGCGATTAGAAATACCCTGTAGATTGCCCAAGAATTGGCAGTAAAAATTCCATTAGGAATTATTCACTCAAGTTCCATTTATTAAATGGAAAATTGTGAAAAAAGTAAGCTGTTCCAAGTCTGAACAAAGTAAAGTAATTCCAAGAATGTAGTTTGCAACCGTGCAAACGGTACTTAAGTCTGTGGAAGGTAAAACATAAATGTTTACCTATCCTGAAAGGGATTTTGGTACAAAACCAAAAGCATGAGCGGATGCTCAGACTTATGCAGTAGAGAGATTCCTATAAAATTCCTGGCCAGGATAGGTACCTAAAAGCATTAGTAGAAAGGAATCTAAAGACAAGAAGCTAAAAGCTCTTGTCACTACGAAATTGGTCAAGGATAAACCAATTGAACTTGAATTCGAGAAAATTCAAGTACTTGGAATTCTAATTGGTTTTCATTTGAAAACCCTAGCAAAAAAGATTGGAGATATTCTATTAAAGGTTTTCAAGTTCCCAAGGTTAAGCACAAGATCGTGAAACGATCATGTCAAGGGATTAAAACCTAGAATATCAAGATAGAGATAGTGCCTGAAATTGCAAAATTCTTGTCAAGAATTAAAGCTAGAAGGTTCTCTATCTAGAGATGTTGTAGACTTTAGGATAAAATTCACTCACACGTCAATGTGAGTATAAAATAGGGTGGTATGGGACACCAGATTTTATACTCAAATTGATGTAGGAAAGATGGTATGGGACATCGGACCGTGAGATGATGATTATCATTGAGTCTTTGTTTGGAATCTTGAAGTTAGGTTTGATCTTCAAGGGAATTAAAACTTCCAAGAAGGAGTTTAAAATTCAAGAAGAATCTCAAGATACTTCAAGATCTAGGAAACTGAAGATATGAAGTAAGTAACTTCCAAGATCTTCTTAGAACACTTCAAGCCTAAGTGTTATTGATCAGAAGTATTTGATAAATTTTTGAAAGAAGTTGGACTTTGATTTTAAGTTGATCTTTTCAACTAAAGATTTAATTGACTAAGTCAAGCATCAAGTTTCTAGTATAACTTGGTAAATTCACTCTTTTGACTCAAAGAAATGCACGAGAATTGCATTCACGAGTAGGAGACAAAAAGATTGAATGTGACCTGAACTTAGTCTCAAGTGAAGCATTATTAGCGTAAAAAACTCATCAAACGAACCTCAGTGGGTCGACACACTGATGGTAATTGCCACACTAGTATCTTGTGGTTGGATGATGTTTTTTATTTGCTTTGAATCTTTTTGAGAAACTAGCTTATTTCTCTTAAAGATAAAGACAATGCTTCAATATCTTGTTGAAATAGATCTTTGAAAAGTAAAAAGTCCTGAGTCAACTAGACTTTGACTCATAGCAAGTTTATGTATATTCGAAGTTTGAATTGGTTGTACAGAGTCTTAGTTATTTCTTTCCGCTTTCCAAATCTTTTGAAATTGACTCAGATATAGTATCTGATTCCTTTTGCAAAAGACCAGGGTTAGCCGGTTAGAATAAAATAACTAACTTGAACATCCTAGATAGATGTTATGTACAAGAACCTTCTCAATCTTCAAAAAGATGATAAGTCTAAGTGGACTTATTCATTTGAATTTGCTTCAAGTTATAGCATAAATGATTTCCTAGAGTCTAGTATACTCTAGAATAAAGAAGTTAGGAATTGCTCAGCAGATTGACAATTCCCAAGAACTTTCAGTTAAAAGTCTTTGAGAAAAGTGTCCTAAGTTGGACCATTTTCATTTTGAATTTGAATTGGTGAAGTTAGTATGGTTGATTCCACCGAAATGGTAAACTTTCTCCTACAGTTTACATAGGATTTTTTCAACTCATTGGGACAAAGTAGTCCTCTAGTCGGGTGAAAAAATCAAGTAACTGTTAGATAAAAGTAAACCATTGTACAGACATCTAAAGTTAGATGTATGGGACAACCAAACTTCAAAGTTCTCCAAAACAAATTCAAGTGAATCAAGAATTCTCAACGTCTTGCGAGGGATAAGAATCCCACCTTCATTACTAAGCCCATGCACCAGTTATGCCTAGAAATGGACTAGTAATTTGAATCCACCTAGTTCACATATTTGTGCGTAGATCGCACACCCAGAAACTGTGAATTAGCCAGGGATGTCATTAGATCCACCCTCATTATTCTTCACTAGTTTGTACTTTGTCCCGTTCATCAAAGTACAAAACCAGATAGTGTTTTGAATCATTTGGGCAAGGATGCCACCACAGAGATGAGACATGTTCTTCCAGTTCTAGAACATGACCATGTTCTTCCAGTTTTAGAACATGAGGCTCGGGGGTTGCCTACAGTATGTATATAGCTCTATTTTCGAGGATGAAAATATTTTCCAAGGGGGGAAGAATGTAATAAAGTAAGTCTATGATCCAAGGGTCTGGCCGGTTCAGACAGATCTGAAATCGGACACCGTTTGGTCATCCGTGTGTATGACCAAAGATCTCGAGTTTAGACTTACTAGGAGGTCTTGTGCTCTTGTGAACAAGTGATCCACTTAGCTTAGTGGTTAAGTCTCAAGGGTGTGAAGGACGAGGTCTTGGGTTCAATCCCCATGGGGTACATGGGAAGAGTATTTTGCCCAAAGAGCTCTAGAACCTTCTAGAAGCATCCACTGAGACACTTGGCGCACATGTAGTTACATGGCTGACACTTGGATGATTAGCATTCACCTGCCCAAGAAGGTAGTCCCCTGGAGAGAGCTATATATAGAGGCATTTGGTTGGGAGGAGAGTCATCTCTCAAGCATGTGGTGGTCGTAATCTCCGTTCTCTTGCAGGACACCTAGGCCTCCTTAGGTTTGCTCCCCCACAACGTTCTTATTTGCGGGGACTTCAACATGGTGGAGGACCCTACAGACAGATGCAACAACAAGGGCAACATCATCAACAATCGAGAGAAAGAAACTTGGGACAAAACGAAACTGATCTTGGATCTAGTTGAATTCAAAGGGTCGAATGGCTTCTCGTGGTCAAATCTTCAAGTGGGTGAGGACTTGAGAAAAGCTAGATTGGATAGAAGCTACATTGCTCAGGGCATTATTCATCAGAGGGGTTGTCCTTCTATCTCGCAACATACTGGCCTCGCCATCTCTGATCACTATACGATCATTATCTCTTTCCAACCTCTCACCAAAACCCATAAGGATTCTTGGTTTCATGCATGCTCGACTTCTTTCTCTCTCCCCTCCATCCATCAACAAATTTTTGGAGTATGGAGGGAGGCATTTGCCTCTGGCTTGTCCCTAGCTAAGAGTTGGAGATGTGCCATCGATAATTTGCAGCACATCATGATAAGAACTAGGAGGATGCTCCAGAGTGCTTGACGTGTTCTCAACGAAGCTCTTTATCATTGACTATGGAGGCTTGAGGAGGAAGTGAACAAAGGAAAAGTGCAATCCCAAAAGGTTCTAAGAAGAATCAAAGCACTGTTGAGATATGAGGAAGAAATACAACGGAGAAAGTTGCAAATATTCTTTAAGGAGTGGTGAGTTGGCAAAGCTCTACATGTTATGCTCTAGACGTGTACATAGAGATGTACATGCCTAGAGTATAACATTACAAGACAACTTGTCGGATTGATAACATAAAGGTTTGGGATGCGCCAATGTCAACACCAATTGATAGGAGATTGGGAGTAGAAAACATTTCTTCTGAGTTCCTTAACACAATTATCAAGCTCACGTACACTTTTTGCACACTTTGAGGCTCTTGTATAAAAAAAAAGAAAAACCTGTATAAATGTTTTGGCAAAAAAGCACAAAGTTCCTACATAATGGCTACGATAGTGCATTGGGAGGCCAAAATGATTGATTTTCCTATCTTCCCCGAGTATGCTCACTTTTTGTGTGATTTTGAGACTCTAAATGGAGGGGTGTCGATGAGGCCTTAGAGGAAGCAGAGACCTACTCTAATTCTACTTGTTGGAGTCCAAGACCTATCAAAGCACAAGGAAGAAAATGCGTCTTGTAGAACAACAAAATACAAAATGTATTACCAAGTGAATGTGCAAATATAACTGACCCATTAGGGTTGTAGGCATATATAGAAGCTAGGTGAAAAGTATCCTAAAGAGGGAAAAAGTTCCTCTATGGCCTTAACTGTGTTCACACACATTACTGTTGAAATCTATCAATACTTTCCTTGTTTTTTGTCGAATGTTTTGTAACTAGAGTCTTTGATTCTCGCTTTTTTACTTTTTGCAAAACTTCATTCCTAGCACAATATTCGTACTTTGTCAAGATTTTCTCTTGCTTTTGTCCCAGTCGTTTTCAGGCCGCTTGTTACATTCCCCACCCTATATCTTCTTGAATATAATGAGGGGAATAGCTTCAATGTATTAGCTTAAGCCTCTAGTTTATCTACAATATGGGGAGGATATTCGCAAGAACGGTAATGATTTTAGTAACAGTTTTCATAATCATGAACGAGTTATTGACACATTGCATAGTCAAATTGTTTATTCTATTTTAGTAGTTGTTGGTCATGCCATAATGCAATCAATATCTCCAAAATACATTGATTAAAATTAGTTGAGATTTCGTTTTCTTCCTGAATCCTTTGTCTAATGTATTGACCCTTCTTTTTGTTGTTCTTTGTTTTGTTATGCTTCTTAGAATTATGAGCCTTCTTCTTGGAGGTCCAGCTATCCTCTACATCCACTAAACTAGAAACTTTATGAGTCATTGTATCTAATCCTAAAGATGAAATCTTAGAATAGGGCTCACTTGAATTCTCTGATTAAGAGAAAAAACATAAAACGTTTTCTTTTTCTTTGCCTTTGTCATTAAAATCAACTCGAGTCGTCTCTCATAGCTTGCTACAAAATCAATAATTGTGTTCAAAGAGATCAATGATACATTTATAGCTTCAAAGCTTAACATAATGATAACTTTTCATAGAGCTAGACCTGTCATGGTCCTTAAAGAAGAGAATCAGCCTTGTTGAGATCAATGATACATTTATAGCTTCAAAGCTTAACATAATGATAACTTTTCATAGAGCTAGACCTGTCATGGTCCTTAAAGAAGAGAATCAGCCTTGTTGTGAAAGGGTAAATATATATCTTACATCTCCATCTAAATCTACAAGAGTCAAGAGATGACCTTGTCCAAATCTAGTCCAAAAGCATTGTGGTCAATTCACAAAACTAAAGATAGTATGAAAATTCGCATACAAGATCAAATATTTAGAAGATAAGAAGATCCATCAAGTCTTACTACCTTTTGTGGATATCTTAGAGAGTTTACTAGCACAAAGATGAGAGATAGTTTAAGTTTTTTAATGTCCACCTTGCCTTTGGTTCAAGGAATCAACAGCATTTGCTTGGAAATTCGGACTTTATTATATCGCTCGATTAATTTTCAGGAAAGGATGATGCGCTTTTAATGGGAACCAGCTTGTACTCTTCACGCTCATTAGTTAGCCATTGGTAGAATCATCATAGCGGGTATTTGCAACGTTCTTTCCTCCTATAACTTTCTGCACCATGAGTCAATGCGCATCCTATATATGTTTGCCTTCCTCAGAAAAGACTTACTTCCATGTATATGGTGTCTTCTTTGACATTCAGACAAGTTCTACCTTTATTTTCCGTGTTATAATTCAACCCCACGAGGGAAGATTTGCTCTGCAGTATAGTGATCCGTGATCCAATGCTAAAGACAACTTCCGCCATAAAAACAACTGAAAAAGAAATACTATCTCTACGGCCAATACTGCATGTTTTCCCCACAAATCAGATGCACGTCTTTCCTTTAATCGTGAGAAAGACAATAGAATACATACTATCACCACCATGTATATTCTAAGATCGATGAAATGTCTTTCTTGAGCAAAGTATTATTATTCATTTCGGCGTGGTCACATGGATTGATCTGAATGATGAATGGTGTTTTTGGCAGTAACGGACTTGACATTTACTTGACATAGCCATTAAAAGTAGTTTAAAACATGCAACTATTCTCTAGGTCAATTGCCTCCCTAAAAGTCCACGTCCTATTGTTGTAGTGGTTGAGTCTTTGGTCCCATGAGGAAGCACTACAAGAAATACGGGCACATAGCAACGGTTAAGGCGACACAATTTCATTGCTATAAAATTGCAAAAAGCATTGCAACAAGCGTCGAACATGGACCATTGATTAAACAACAAACACAACAACGTTTTTTTATGACATGTGGCACAACGGGATGTGCGACGTTCGCAGTGAGTGTCGCGAAAGCGACGGTTTAAAAAAGCATCGCATAAACGACACTTTTTGCATCGCGTATGCCATGGTAAATAACATCGCTTATGCGACACCAATTGCACTGGTTTTTACGATGCTTTACCATCGCTTACACGATGGCTTGTTGATGAAAAAAAATTAGAGCGTTGGAAGCTCTTCGATCGGCATGTTCACGCATCTGATCGAAGAGCTCTCCAATGTTTGCAATTGCGCTGCACTTACGAGCTGAAACAAGTATATGCATAAATGTTGTTTTGCCTAATCTCTATCTTATTGTCTCTCTCTGACTCTATTTCTCTCTTTCTACCTCTTTCTCTCTTTGAATTGTCTCTCTCTCTCTCTATTGCAGGTTATTCAAGAAGCGAACCAAGCAAAAAATATGGCTACCTATTGTAAGTACAATTTTCATTCTTTGTATATCATTTGAATTGTGTAATTTTCATTAGTTAGCATACTCACACTTGTTGATATGCACATATACACTTATACATGATGAAGATGCACGTTCACACATATACACATATACACATGCTATGGCACACACATATATACACACGCATACATGTGCACATACACTTACACATACACACACATACACATGCATATGCACAAACATTTCTACAACCACATAAAAAGGCTTTGATGCATGCATTATTGCATATATATATACGCATACACACATTAACATATACTTAAATACATGTATATGCACATCCACATGCATGCACATTCACATGCATGCACATGGATGCAAATGGAAATGCATCCACACACACATGCATGTCTCATACATATACACATGCATATACATACACTTGTATATGTCTATACACATGCACATATGTATATATACACACACATACACATATATATGCACATACATACACACATATATACACATACACACACATGCACATACATACATATACACATATACATGCACATACACACATATACACATACACTTACACATATACATGCATATACATATACACACACATACACATGCACATGCACATATACATATACACACATATACACTTACACATGCACATGCACATACATACATATTCACACACATGCACATGCACATGCACCTACACATACATACACATATACACTTACACATGCACATGCACATACATGCATATGCACATATACATATGTACATACATTCATATACACACAAATATTACACACATATACATGCACATACGTACACACACATATTCACATATACATGCACATACGTACACACATATGAATGAATTATATAGTTAAAGTACTAAAACACATGCTTAATATAAACAATAATAACAATCAATAGAACAAAAATTTGCATTACTTAATACCATACACACAATTCAAAACACAACTAAAATGAACAATATAGATTATATATATATATATATATATATATATATATATATATATATATATATATATATATATATATATATATATATATATATATATATATACATATATATCAATGTAATTACATATCTAGTGTCATAACCAAGAATCCTAATCATCATCATCATCATCATCATCAGCATCATGATCATCCTCATCCTCATCATCATGATCACCCTGTGATGATCGAGATTGTCCTTCCTGTGTGTGTCTCTCCACCTCATCCATATCCACCTCTCCATAATACTCCTGTATTACGTATAACAAACATAAATAAGTAAAACAATTAAAACAATTAAAACATCCATAAAAATAAAATAATTATATAAAATTTAATAATACTCACAAAGGCATCCGGATGATCTCACATATACTCACTCAAAACCCCATATTTAAAATGTGTATCTTACTCAATCTCATGTTTTGTAGGATATCGGTCATAATCCTTTCCCTTCATTGAAACAAATAACAAAGATTAGCTTCACACACAAATACTTACAAATGTAGCTACAAAACCATAATGGACCATTTGGCCTAGGTGCCATGTGTGGTTCGACTCAACTCTCTTCTTTGTAGTAGCCTGTTTATTTAAAGAAAAAAGAAATAAATAAATTAAATGTAAAAACTTACTAAAATATATGAAATTATAAATATAAAATATTAACACTGAGTCACAACAAAGGAGAACAAAGACATGTTCTCTTTTCCTTTTTACCTAAAGACCATTATATCAAGCAATAAAGTGAGCATTTTACAATATCTAGAAAGCATCACTTGTTCTTGCTTGTAAATATTGTCACTAGAACCTTGATCTCATATCCCAAGTAGTCAAGATAGATATAATAAAATTCTTGTTGCCATGAAAACTAGTTGTTCAGCCGATCAAGAATCCCACATCATGATCTTTGACAATAGATTAGTGTTTAAGGTACAAGTAAGAGTTCGGGAAGCTCCTTCCTTACATCCATAACCTCAACAAGCACATATTATAGCTGATTAAAAGTTACTCGAAAATTAGAGTACATGTGTTGCAAAAATCGGAACATTTTAACAAGGCAATTAAGATCATCCCCTTTGTATGGTTAAGATCCTCATTGAATGCATGGCCATATTCACAGAATATGAAATACATTTCACAAAAGCATTCCCAAGAGAAGATAATAATCAACAAAATTATACTAAGAAACATTCACACATGATCAGAGAAATGCTCAAGATAAATCAAGTTGAACACAAAGTGGAAGCAGAACTCGACATTATATTTATATTAAAATGATGTTTTACATTTCCTGTGTAAGTACAAGAGTAATATGAATCTACAATAGAAGCTGATCATAGCTTTCCTCAGGCTCAAGGATATTGGGATCCTCTCGAACATTAGAACACATATCCTGCCTCTCTTGCTCCAATATTGGCTCTTCAAGGTCAGCCATGTCCCCCGGTTCATCTGCAAGTGGGGGAACAGGCTCCCTTGAAGCCGGTTGGAATCTCTCCGTGTCTGCAATGTGCTTCCTTCCAACCTCTTGGTCTTCATCTGGGCATTCATTCAGCCCATTGATTCTCATTCTAATAAAGCTCACTTGAGCATCATCCTTCTCCACAGCTATGCAGTGCCTGAACATCTTTAAGGAGCAAGCCAGAGTCCTTCCTGAAACAGCAAAAACCACTTAGAGGTGTCAATCAACCATGACTAATGAAAATTGTGAAAATTGAAATTACATGTGCCCAAAAAAAGGTCTAGGACCCAGTCATCATCATTGGAGAATAGTTGAAGCAATCTCATTATGAGTTTTTGTGGCTTCTGATAGGGGTTAACCAATGTCATGTCCCCAGCTACATGACGAAGTTTCTTGGTAACGGCTGGGAACATGAGCACATTTGAGATCCCATTCTCATTGCAATGCTCCCTGACTCTCCTTTTGCTTACTTCATCATAATAGCCAACTGTAATGCATTCAGTGGAGCTCACAAACCTATGCAAAGGAGTGTGATTTACGTTTGTCTTCACCCTGCAAACAAGAACTATGAGTCACAGAGAGCATCATTAAAGCCACGGAGATAGAAAGAAGATTACTTACCACGTGAGGCACTCCACAGCATGACATCTTGCCTTCAGAGCAGTTGAAACAGAGAAGGACTGGTCTCTGCTATGGAAAATTACTATCCTCCAAAGAGGAGACATAGTCAACTCTGCAAAATCAGTGACCATCTTCCGAATCTGAGGGTATTTGAAGGGTTCATCATCATTAACTGATCCCAACATCCTAAATCCATAGGGTATGTCCGCTATGAGAAGGGAGAAATGTTTTCTAGGCACAACAGAACAAATATTATTTACATAACTACAGAATACATTGTAATATACAGGCCTAAGGGGGTCTAGGGGATTGGAGAAACATTTCAGATCAGGTTCATCATCAAAATCCATCTGCTTGGCTTTCAGCCTAGATTTCTCATGCCTTGCTCTTTGAATGTGAGCCAGGAATGCAGGGGGGCAATCATATAGTAGCTCCGCAGACTTACTTTTCTTTGGTTTCTGCAGAAAAAAGTGGAAAGACAACTAAATGAGCTCTTCAATACAGCAAGCAAAACATAAGGAAACGATGAATGGCATCGATTTCATGTGGGGGTAGATGCCAGGCATCGACTTTCTACTGAAAGTCGATGCGTGGCATCGACTTTGGGACATAAGTCGATGCCTGGTATCGACATATGCCACGAGGTCGATGCCAGGCATCCACTTATGCTGCAGGTCGATGCCGGGCATCGACCTATGCCCCCAAGTCGATGCCAGGCATCGACTTTTGGCTGCAGGTCGATGCCAGGCATCGACTTTAGCCGTAAGTCGATGCCAGGCATCGAGTTCATACTAAAATCCTGGCATTAAATTGGTTTGGTGAATCAAGGCATCTAACCTAATGGCAAACCAGGCACAACCGCAGAAAGAGAACCTACCCAATCACGGAAAAGGATGAAATATTCTGATAAAGCTTTGTAGGATGATGTGGTTGGATAGTCTCTTTGGACCTCTGTCCAAGAAAAGCAACCCAGCCTCTTCATCATGACCTCCTGAATCTTCATGTAAACTTTATGACTATAGTCACAGAAATTAAAAAGAGACTAGGTTAGACCAGAAACATGGGAGGAGGGAAAAAGGATCTGAGAATAACATACATACTTATTGAGCTCAGTCACCATCTCCTCCAGGCTTAATTCCTTGGAGATTACCCTTGACAAAGTTGATATGATCAATGTATCATCCTTGATTCCTTGAAGGGCCCTCCATGGTGTCAGCTTCATGTCCTCGGGAGCCTCTTCAATTGAGAGGTCAGATTTCCTTCCCTTTCCCTTCAGATCAACCTGTGGGTCTGGCCTCGACTTTCGTTGCTTCTGGCCCTTGACCTCCTTGTTCTCCCACATTGTGAAAATTTTATCCTGTAGATCCCAGATCTCACCTGATCTGAATGCCAGTTGAAACCATGGATCATATTTCCTCAAGGCATCAGACTTTCTATTCTCATCAAGTGCAATTCCAACCTCAATAAGGCATTGCTTTCGTAGATTGGAATGTATTCTTCCAGCTTCCTTAACAAGACAATCTTCATATTCATGGTGGAAGAACCGAATTCTCTCTATGGAGGACATTTTTTGCCTGTAGTCATTGTCATTGTTGTGATCCCAAGCAAGAAGCTTGGCTTCCTCAGTTGTAAGACCAGCATATATCTTACACTCTGCATACCTAAAGAAAAAAGTGGTAGGGTGCTCCTTCACTAGCTGTCTACGGGCCTCTGCAAAGTGTGAACCTCCAATCACATAATAAGTATACTCCTCAAGTAAACCCTCATTGAACTCTTCCACAGAGCTGCACTCATTCGGATCCACCATGACAAGGAATGGCACAACAGTAGCATGAGGATTTATTCTCATTTTCTTCTTAAGATTCTGCACATGCAAATTGTGTGGCTCCCTGATCTCAAGGGGCCTCCTCCCTGTGACTGGATCTATTGGTGGCCTGTGGATGATATTGATTGGCAGGTGGAACAACTGCGCCTTCTTCACAATTTTTCTTTTAGCTATATCCTCCCTCATCTTGTTATGCTCAGTACCAAGAACACCCGAGGCAAGCTCTCCACCAGGTGCAACAATTATATCCTCAGAGCTAGTGCTTGAGTTAGAAGACTCCTCTTCTGAAATTCTCTTCTTTTTCTTTTGAAGCTTTTTCTGCACGCTCTGCTTACCCCTTGCCTTTACAGGGGTTGTCATCTTCTGTTGTGTTGGCATGATGTTGCCCTGGATCCATGGCATCAAGTCCTTGATAAGACTGACCGAGTCCCTGCATATCTCAGCTAGACGATCTAGAACACAACACTCTGGGCACAAGAAATCCATCTTGCATATAACATTTCTCAAACCTTTCGATGTCTCTACCAAGAAAAGGAGGTTGTCAGAATCCTCATCTTCATAATCCAGTTTGTACACAAGGCCATACTGAAAACCTTGTGTTGTCGTGATCTTTCCTCTCCCATATGCCCCTGTGAACACAAGAAGGACTGCATTCTTCTCTTCAACATACTGAAGGCACCACTCCAGATTTGTCATGTCCCATAGTGGACGATCTGTCCTTAAAACCTCAGCGTCCCTCGACCTATCCTTCATAGTTGGATCATCCTCAGGAATTTTGATGCTACTCTGTCCACCTGAGGATATTCCTAGCGGGTTGCTGGCCTTCTCAGAGGATAAGGATACAATAAGTTTCTTTGGTTTCGCTTGGTGACCAATGCCTTTGTCACGTTGCTGATCACCAGAGCCCATGGTGACTTTCAGTTTCTTGAAGGGCCTCTCACTCTTGGACTCCGCATCCCTGAAGGCACTTGGAATAATCAGCTCATACGTAAATGTGGTTTTCAAAGGCCCAAGTCGATGCGAGGCATCGACTTTTAGGTTCAAGTCGATGCCAGGCATCGACTTTTAAGTGCAAGTCGATGCCAGGCATCGACTTTGTGCAAGTCGATGCCGGGCATCGACTTGCACTTAAAAGTCGATGCCTGGCATCGACTTGAACCTAAAAGTCGATGCCTAGCATCGACTTCCACCCAAAAGTTGATGCCTGGCATCGACTTTGCACCCTAAAGTCGATGCCTGGCATCGACTTTAAGGCAAACTTCGATGCCAGGCAAGTCGATGCCTTGCATCGACATGAGGCTGCAAGTCGATGCCAGGCATCGACTTGCAGGTGCAAGTCGATGCCAGGCATCGACTCGAAGCCTCAAGTCGATGCCTAGCATCGATTTGCACCTGCAAGTCGATGCCTGGCGTCGACTTGCACACAAAGTCGATGCCTGGCATCGACTTTTAGGTGCAAGTCGATGCTAGGCATCGACCTGAGGCCTCAAGTCGATGCATGGCATCGACTTGCACGTGCAAGTCGATGCCTGGCATCGACTTGCAGCCTCAAGTCGATGCCTGGCATCGACTTACACCTAAAAGTCGATGCCAAGCATCGAGCTGTACCCTCATTGGATCTGTATTTTTAGAGCTAAGAAAAATCAAAACCTAGAAAGTAGACTCTTTACACAAACATACAAAGGGAATCTTTTAGGAATCTTTTTTTATGGTATGATTTTGCCTACCTCTTGGTACTCTTGCCAACATTCTTCTTCTCCATCATAGTTTCCTTGCTTGTATGCTGAGCTCTATGCTCCATAGCTGTCTGTGCTCTGTTGCTCTCTGTTGCTCGTGGATTTTGAAAATGAGAATGATCTCCTCCTCTGCTATTTATAGGCAATTGGGTAACTTGAACCAGAGACTAACTGGATCTAACTGAATGAGTCCAGTTGCTAACTATATCTGTCAACCAATCTAACCACGGAATACCACTCACACAAATAGGCTGTGTCAGAGCCACTTTAATGAAATATTCATAGAACATTGCAACTATTTATATACATTTGCATGGAAATTACACTTCAATGGCAAGAGTATGGTATGTACATGAGGATGTCTAATCTCATGTAGACATTTTTTCTTAGAATCTCTTGCTTGGGAGAAAATCAAGTCTAAGTTGTGTTGAATATGGGAGATTAATGACATCTTTATAGTGATATCCTCTTCACTTTAGTTCATATTCACATTTATCTTGTAACACATTGTTGAAATGGAAAATCAATGTATGAATAAACATTCAAGTAAAGAACCTTGCAACTATTTATGTACATTTGCATGGAAATTACACTTCAAGTCTAAGTTGTGTTGAATATGGGAGATTAATGACATCTTTATAGTGTTATCCTCCTCACTTTAATTCATATTCACATTTATCTTGTAACACATTGTTGAAATGGAAAATCAATGTATGAATAAACATTCCAAGTACCTCTTTTACACATAATTCTTTTTTAATATACTTTCATCTACCTCTTTGAGATCTAGCCAAGACTACAGTGGAACCTAATCCTTGAAATCTTATTTAGTACCAAAGGTAAAATTTCCTCTTGTATAGTCTTCAATGGCACTACTACAAACAATTTTAATATATAATCCAGTTGGAACTCAACTTGGATATATTTTGATTCACTCACAATGCTAAGACTCAATGACTCATATCTAGTTAGAAATCAATTGTGTTTCTCATTTCAAAAGTGAATCAAATCTTTGGTTCCCTTATTAGTGTATATTTGAGTAATTAAGTTATTTGATGTAATTTGATGTTTAATGTTATTTAATGTACTTTAATAAACTTTTGATTTCATATCTTCTTGATGTGACATTTGATGTGACATCTTCACTTGATCTCGGATTTCTACTTATTTAAAAAGGTCATTCATCTTCAGTCTTCTGTGAACTCAGTGAAGATGAGCTCAATCTTTTCAGTGGATGCTTGGGCATCAGCTTCTTCTACTCATATTGATACAGTTTCGGATTCATTGTTCTCAGTTGATCCTTTCCACACAAGTGATGATCCCTATGATTTAGGACGTGCTGATGGTTCCATGTTTTCTGTTGAGTCATTTAAGTTATCTAATTCACAGTGCAATGCTGCTCAACCAAATGCACCTCTTGATCTCCCATCTGATCCAACCATTGATCTCCCTTCTGACTCAAGTGCATGTGGAGCAACGAAAAAGCAAAGCAAGCTCAATCTACAATTTAAAGGAAGGCCTCGTGAAGTAAGTAAAAAAAGATTTAAATTTCTTACTTCAGATAGACAGATTGCATTGGATATTGTGAAGCATTGTTGTGGTTTGAAATGTTTGTACAATTTAGGAATGAAGAAACTAAAGCACCTAAGAGAAAAGTTCATCCATTTAGATAGTGAAAGGCAGGATATATACCTTGTTTCTCGCATGCAAATGATTGAGGATAACATGTCAGTAACACGTGTTGGTTTTGAATATTTCTTTAGTCAAGGGATGCGATGTTGTAGGGCTGCATTTAAAATTGCAATGGGTGTGGGAAATTTTAGAATACATAGGGTTCAACAAGGGCTTTTGAATGGGGATCTCATTTTGGATACGTTCCATGTTGGGACCAAAGGATCTGTTGGACGTCATGCAATGAATTGGATGATGAACTATTTTAGCTTGCATTGTGAGGTTATGCCTACAACTGGAAGGTTGCACTTGTCAGATAACTTTACTCGTCGAGAGGTATTTCAAATATATAGAGAAGACATGGAAAATAGAAATGAGAAGTATGTGTTGTATCGTCACTTTACTCGATTATGGAAGGAAGAGTTTAACAATGTTTCTATTCCTCGTAAAGTTAGAATGGGTGAATGTTCAGTTTGCGCCACTTTGAAAAACATGGCAAAAGGGGCTACAACACCACAGGAAAAGAATAATTTTAAAAAGCTTCTTAACAACCATCGTGAGAGTCAAGCTTTAGAGACGAAGAAAGCAACTCATCATCGAAGTAAAGCACTCAGAAATCCGGAGCGTTATATGTGTTTGTTGATCGATGGTATGGATAAAAAAAACACTTGTTTGCCACATTTTTATCGCATCCCTAAGGACATTGGAGATGAAGTCCTTGTGCAAATGCATTTGGTTGGTGCTTTGGTATACAATGGAACTGTAATGTCCAAGGTTTTCTTCACATATCCGAATGTGCATAATGATCCAAACCTTACAGTTACTGTCATTCATCGTGTTTTGCAATCATGGAAGGGTCTTTTGCCACCAACTCTATATTTGCAACTAGATAATACTGCAAGAGAGAATAAAAATTCTACAGTCTTTGGATATTTAAGCATGCTTGTTGAAAAACAGGTATTTCAGAAGGTTAAGGTAAATTTCCTTCTGGTTGGCCTCACTCATGATCACATTGATCAATTGTTCAATACTTTATCTAAGAAGTTGGCACGTAACAATGCTTTTACTCTTCCGATTTTATCTGAGTTGATTTCAGAAGCATATACTCCAAAACCAGAAGTTCAACACCTCACACAGATTTATGACTTTAAGCACTTTTGCTCAATGGGCCTTGATAACAGTGCTAAGGTTTTGGCTCCATTGCACAATATTAGTTTCAACCATGTATTCTTCATGAGGAGGGTTGATGAAAGAACCCTTTTATTTGCAAAGCAGTATTCATCTTCTCTTGGGTGGGAGCCTAAAGAGGGATGCAGATTCTTATTGCAGGTGCCTAATTTGTCTACTGTGACAGTGTATGGTGCAGAACAATCACCATATGAAGATAAAAACAATACAAAAAGATGTGGAAATGTGGTTGATCAAAGTAAAAGCTGGATGCATGCACTCATTGAAAAGAAGAGACATATTGAGCGTGCAAAAAAATATGCTGGAGATCAAGATGTATCTTGGTGGGAGGACTTTTTCAATCATCAAGAAGAGATTATACAGTATACAATTGCAGGTCACTGGCCAGTTGATGTTCCATTCACATGGGATTTTTGTACACAAAGATCCGTGAATGTGGCCCAAGCATGTAATGCAGATGCACTTCCAAGTTTTATACATCCACCAGAAAGAAATATTTATGTAGGCCCAAGGATGACAAAACAGGCAGAAGCAAGATGGCAAGGAAATTTAATAGAGATAAATGTTGGAACACTTATTGCAGTTCTTGCTGATGGTGATGAGGCTACCAGACCATTTTGGATTGCAAAGGTTTTAGAGATAACTAAAGATATTGATCAGAGAAGAATAGAGGCTTTGATGGTGCATTGGTATTACACTAAAAGTAGTAATGCATTCATAGGTAAATATAACTTAGAAATGGTGTGTGATACTAAACGAACAGGTTCAAAAAAGAAAAAGAATATTCGAAGCACATCCACTCTTAAAATGGATGATGTAGATATTCTTGTTTATGATTTTTCCTTGACAAAAACAGGTCACTTGAGGAAAGCAACCATCAACATGATAAAACAAAAGCTTCCAGATGTATGTGGTACAGGAAATCATAGGCAAACAAGAAGAGTTGTGCATGATCCTGCAGAATTTGGTATGTACGTGGATGAAGACAGAGCTCTTGTGGATATAGAAGAAGAAGAAGAGAGCTCTCAACAGTATGAGACTGAATCAAGTGCATCAGATGATGAGGGTGTAGACATAGATCGACAAAGTTGTGAGATGCATTGAAGCTCTCAGACATTTTTAGTGCTTTTGTAAATGCCTCGAAGTAGTTTGGTTAATGAAACCATGTTTTGTAGCAATTTTGACTAACAATCAGATATCCACCCATTAAAAATATGTCTAAAATGTTATTTTTGTATAAGAACTATTCAGTTCTACATTCTTTATATAGATTTTAGACATGTCAATGTCCTATCATTTAGATTTTGGACATGTCAATGTCTTATCATATACATTTTGGGACATGTCAATGCCTTATATAGTGAAATTTTGACTACATTTTGAGCTCTTTTTTTATGAGAAAATGACAAAAAATGTCAAAAATCACATGTTTTCACCTCATTTTTGTAATATATGTATACTGGTATAAAGGAATCTCAAACATAAGCTGCCATTTGCTTGATTTTTGACGAGAGTGTTCTCTTTTTACGACATAGTTCTCGTTTGTTATGACTCACTGTTTATTTATTTGTATACCTTCTACTGAGGAAATGACTCTTGAAGACATAGCTTTCTACGAAAAAACTACCACGTCTTAGGTGGTATGTTAGGTCGCCTCTTATTTTTTTCCCACCATACAATATCTCTTGTTTATTTAATCTCAAACATAAAAAAAGAATCAAAATACATACACATACACATAACCACATATACATATACATGCAAAAATATACACATACATATATGCATATATATACAAAGATACATACATATAACATAAACACACATATACATATCCACATATATACGTATACACATACACATGCATGAATATACACTCATTCATACAAAATACATGCATTTATCCCACAATAATGTGTATTTTTGTATATGTGAATATTTGTGTATGTGTAACTGTGTATATGTGAATATGTGTGTATGTGTAAATATGTATATGTGGATGTTTATGTGTGTAAATCATCAGATTCTTAATAGCAAATACCATTATTTGTAGATTCCCATCAATCAAATGGAACTCCACCACCGTCTCCTAATCGTGCAAGGACTATATACTGTAAGTATATCAAACTTTTAATTTTAAATATATTTGATAGATACATAACTGGTATATTTTTTGCTTCTTGTTATAATCAAATTCTGATCAATCAGAGGGCACTCCACCACCTCCTACCCATGCAACGACTTCACATGTGTCCTCCGGTAGGAATTATGACAAATTTTACTATCAAGAGCATATTATATGTTGGTGTAACTCTTGCTATGGCACGTATCAAAGACCAGGATTGGAATGTATTGAACATGAGGTAGAGTATGGTACTTTTGAGCCTGCACCTCACCTAGTCAATGTGATAATGCTTGGGTATGTATTTTTTCTATAAATTAATGTCATTATTTTATTTAAAAACCATATACAAAATCATATTACTATTGATATACAAGAATATTTGCTCGATGATGATGATGATGATAATTTTTCTCATCATATGTTAATATACCTTGTACATGTCATGGACTTGTCGTTCATCAATTACAAGCAGAGCTTTCTAGAAATCCTCTACCTCCTGGTTTAAAGATTGAAACGGTTGGAGATTATCCATTGCCAGCTCGTGATCGTTCTCTAGTACAAACATATGATAGAAAAAGATATGGATGATGGAATAGAGGACCACTTTCTTTAGATGGAGAGGTTTCCAACTTTTGGGGTATTGAATCTATGAAAGTTCAAGAACTTGGAATTCTAATTGGTTTTCATTTAAAAACCCTAGCAAAGAAGGATGGATGTTCCATCCAAAGGTTTTTAAGTTTTCAAAGGAAAGCACAAGATGATGAGACGATCATGTGAACGGATCAAGACCATGTGATGATAATTATCCTCTAGTCCTAGACTGGATCTTGAAGTTAGGTTTGATCCTCAAGGGAATTAAAACTTTAAAGAAAGAGTTTAAATTCAAGGAGGATAAAAATAGTATCTCAAAATATTTCAATAAAACTTCAAGATCAAGGAAACAGAAGATATGAAGTAAGTAACTTCCAAGATCTTCTTGAAACACTTAAAGATAAAGTGTTGGTCATTCGGAAATATTTCATAAATTTCTGAAAAAGTCGAACTTTGACTTTAAGTTGATCTTTCTCAACCAGAGATTTGACTAACTAAGTCAAGCAACAAGTTCTTAGTGTAGCTTGATAAATTCAATCTTTTGACTCAAAGAAATGCAGAAGAATTGCATTCCTAGAAAGGAGTCACGAAGATTGAATATGACATGAACTTAGTCTTTAGTGAAGCATTATTGGAGAAAAAACTCATCAATAGAACTTCAATGGGTTGACACACTAATGTTTGAAACCACACTAGTATCTTGTGGTTGGATGATGTTTTCGCATTGCTTTGAATCTTTTTGAGAATCCAACTTATTTCTCTTAAAGATAAAGAAAATGCTTCAATACCCTCTTGAAACAGATCTTTGAGAAGTTAAAGTCCTAAGTCATCTAGACTTTGACTCATAGAAAGTTTGCGTATCTTCAAAGTTTGAATTGGTTGAATAGAGTTTTAGTTCTTTCTTTCCGCTTTCCGAATCTTTTGGATTTGACTCATATATGGTATCTAATTCTTTTTATAAAAGTCAAGGGTTAGTGGGATAGAACAAGGTAACTAAATTAAACATCCTAGATAGATGTTCTATACAAGAACCTTTTCAAACATTGAAAGATGACAAGTTCAAGATTGACTTATTCATTCGGGTTTGCTTAAACTTATAGCATAAATGATTTCCTAGAGTCTAGTATACTCTAGAATAGAGAGTTAAGGAATTGCTTGACAGATTGAGAATTCCCAAGAACGTTTAGCTCGTCTTTGAGAAACATGTCCTAAGCTAGACAATTTTCATTTGAATTTGAATTGGTCAAGTTATAGTATGGTTTACTCAAAGAAAATGGTAAACTTTCTCCTATAGTTTACATAGGATTTTTTTAGCTCATTAGGATATAGTAGTCCTCTAATCGAGTGAAAAAATCAAGTAAATATTGGATAGGAGTTAACTATTATACAAACATCCAAGTTAGATGTTTGGGACAACCAAACTTCAAGTTTTCCAAACCAAATTCAAGTGAATCAAGAGTTCTCAAAAGTTTTGCGAGGGATAAGAATCCCGCCTTTGTTACTAAGTGCATGCACCAGTCATGCCCAGGAATGGACTAGTAATTTGAATCAACCCAATTTACATGTTTGTGCCTAGATTCCACATCGAGAAACTATAAATTGGCTAGGGATGTTTCTTATCCACCCTTATTATTCATTCACTACTTTGTACTTTGACCACTTTATCAAAGTGCAAAGAGAGATAGTGTTTTGAATCATTTGGGCAAGGATGCCACCACAGAGATGAAACATGTTCTTCTAATTTCAGAACCTGACCATGTTCTTCCAGTTTTGGAACATGAGGCTTGGGGGTTGCCTACAGTATGTATATAGCTCTATTTTTGAGGACAAAAATATTTTCCAAGGGTGGAAGAACATAATTAAGTAAGTCTATGATCTAAGGGTCCGGTTGGTGTAGACAGATCTGAAGTTTGACACAGTTTGGTCACTCCTGTGCATGACCAAAGATCTCAAGTCTAGACTTACTAGAAGGTCATTTACTCTTGGGTCCAAGTGATCCACTTAGCCTAGTGGTTGCGAATCAAGGATGTGAAGGAGGAGGTCTTGGGTTCAACCCCAAATGGGATACATGGGAATAGTGTTCTGCCCAAGGAGGTCTAGAACCTTCTAGAAGAATCCACTTCACACATATACACACACATACATACACACAGATATACACATATGCATACATACACACACATACACATATATGCACATGCATACATACACACACATACATACACACATGCATACATGCACACACACACACATGTACACACATGCATACATACACACTCACATATACACACATGCATACATATACATATGCATACATACATACACACATATACACACATGCAAATTAAATATATAAAAATAGGATTAGGGTTCTTATACTATTTACACATCGATACACATGCATACATACACACACATACACATATACACACATGCATATATACA
>CM035442.1:41140000-41167500 GCA_020310875.1 Ceratopteris richardii | reverse complement strand
AAGCATATAATCTCGTATCATTTGGTAGTTGAGTCAAGAGAGAATCAATCCTATACTTTAGGATTCACCTTTAGGTGTAGATTTCAATTTGAATTCAAATATTTGGCTCCAACAAAAACTATAAAAGAGGTTATGAAATGCCCACACGAATGTCAGATATTAATCAATCATTGCTCATTGGTCTGTCAATGTCAAAACTTGTAAAAGTCAATATGCATGCTTAACTTGCTAAAAATATTTCTCTGCATATAGTTCATCATTTTAGATGATTTCACTCATGATTGGTAGCTTGTTAAGCTAATTGAATTTCCCCAAAAGGAATTTTATTAGTTGCTGTTGTACTCAAAGAATTATGCAAAACACTAAGTAGGTGTCTCAACCAAAATAGCAAGTTCTAGACCTTGCATCATATGGCTACCTATTTGTTTTGATCCGATCATTAGTGCATCATCTTTCAAGAAACATATGTGATCATTTATGCTTATTAGCTAGCTAAATAGGCCCACAACACTTTCCATCCATCACTTATAGCAGGTGTGAAGTAGGTTTTAGCTACACCAACTCATCTCTTATGATTATCCACCATCTCCTCCAATAGTGGTATCAGAGCAAGCACAATGAAGATGGGAGATGATTTTCCATCCTTCATTGACAAATTGGACAGGAACAACTAATCAGCATGGCCCCTAAGGATGCAAGCATACCTTCAAGGGAGAAGCTTATATGGATACATCTCAAGAGATGAAGACATGCCAATCTTGAGCAGCAAGAATCAACCAACACAAGAAGAGCAAAAGAAGTTGAACACATAATGTGAAAAGGATGCTCTTGCAAGGTCATATCTACTAAACTTAATCTCTGATTTCTTATTACCGCATGTTAGAAATTGTAAAACCTCCCAAGATATTTGGGAAGTGCTTTCATCTTACTTCTCATCCAAAAAAAGAGCAAGGAAGAAGCACTTGTGGATGGAATTCACAACCCTCAAGAAAGAACCAAAGCCAGGAGTGGTTGATTATGTAACCAAAATCAAAGATATAGCAGATCAGCTTGCAAGCATTGGAGAAGAGATAGAGGAAGAACACATAGTGAGGCAGATCATCAATGGAATTAAGGCTCATGACAAGTGGGAGTCCTTCACCAGAGCAATGGATCTCTACATGGATATGCAAGTACCTGATTCTCAACACCTTGATTGGACAACTCTTCACCCATGAGACAAAGCTCAACAAAATGGTGATAACTCAAGAGGTAACCAATCTTCTGCCCGTTATACAGATAAGAATACAACTAAGGATAAAGGTAAAAGTAAGAAAGAGAATTAAGAGGCTAGTACCTCCCAAGCTATTTATGCAGGAGGAGGAAGAGGTGCTAGAGGTAGGGGCAGAGGAGGAAAGCAAGGTAGGCGGAGACCCTACAACAATTTACCATGCAACATATGTGGTCTCAACAACCACACAATAGAACAATACTACATAAATACAAGAAACCAAAGGGGAAGAATCTTCCGAAGAGGAAGCTATGGACAAACAAGAGGTAGGTACAACAATGGTGGAGGCAACTACAACAATTACTATAATCAAAGATACAACAACAACAATTATCAAGGATGCTTTTGAGGAACAAGGGACTTCAACAACTACCGTGAAGATCAAGAAGACTCTCTGCTCATCATGAACATGACATCCAAGCAAGGTAAAGATGATGAGCATCTTTTCTACATTGATTGAGGTTGTTCCAATCATGTGGCAGGAAATGTAGCTCTATTATCGCATCTTGAAGAACCCAAGGGGAAGCATGAAGTACAAAGAGGTGATGACACTAAGCATTCAGTCAAGAAAATTGGAAATTTTAAAATCTCATGGTAGTATGAACCTTTTGAGCAAAGTCTTGTATGTGCGAACTATAACCAAAAACCTAATTAGTTAATAGGGATGTAGTATTTGATGAGAATCATTCATGGTTTGAAGATGATTCCAAGAAATTCAAAGTTCCATATTAATTGGAAAATGATTTTGCAACCCTCACTAAAGAAGATGAAGATCAAGGAGACGACATCAACTCAAAAGATGAGAAGTAGATTGACTTCAAAGCTTGGAAGTCAAGAGGCAAGTTCAAATACAAGCAATTAAAGGATCTACCCGAGTCTTCCAATCAAGCTTTAAGGAGATCACAAAGAGAAAGCAAGAAGCCCATAAGGTATGCATATGATACATCCTTAGTCACAAAGCACTGTGTATAGAGGCGAAGAAGAAGAAAGAGTGGAGAGAAGACATGCAGGAAGAAGTGGAAGCATTGCATGAAAACCACACTTGGGATCTAGTTCCAAGATGTAAAGGCAAGGCTAGTGGCAAAGGGATTTGCCCAAACACATGGAGTAGACTATGAAGAAACATTTTCACCTGTGGCAAAGATGCCAACAATCTGGGTATTGGTAAGTCTTGCTACATCCAAAATTTGGAATTTATATCAGTTAGATGTTAAGAATGCATTTCTAAATGGTTGGATATCAGAAGAAGTATATATGGCACAACCACCAAGTTTTGAAAATGAAGAAAAAGCAGGTTATGTATGCAAGGTTAGAAAAGCACTCTATGGTCTCAAGCAAGCTTTTAGATCTTGGAACCATAGGCTTGTTACCTATTTGTAGGATCAAGGCTTTGTGGCAAGCAAGGTAGTCTCTTCTTTATTTGTTAAGAAGAATAAATCAGAGGTCATCTACTTATGTGTATACGTAGATGATATCATTATTATAGGTGATGATTCTGATGGTATCAAGTAGTTCAAGGCTCAATTGATGAAGGAATTCAAAATTAGTGATCTAGGGTTGTTAAGCTATTTCCTTGGATTAGAACTTGTATATACAGATTGAGGTATACTCATCACACAAAGTTTATGTTGGCAAAGTTTAATGATATGTTGGCAAAGACACTAAAGTTGCAGGTATCCCTATGGAGGTCAATCATAAGCCAAGTTCACATGAAGGTGAACTAATTGAAGATGTTACACATTATCAACAACTTATGGGTAGTCTTAATTATCCTACTTTGACAAGAGTAGATATTGCCTATGTAGTCAGTACATTAAGTTAGTTCTTGCATGTACCAGGGAAGCCTCAAATGGAAGCTAGAATGAATGGAAGCCTCATACTAGTTCACTTCATTTGGTTGCTCATCTTGTGTACCATGCCACAACTAAGCACATTGAAGTGTACTATCATTATGTTAGGGAAAAAATACTAAGCAAGGATATCCAATCATCCTATATATGAACTCATTTGCAATGTGCAAATATACTCACGAAAGCAATGGATGGATCAAAGATGAACAAGTTCAAATTGATAATTGGGTTGCAAGAGATTAAGGATCATTGAAGATCAAGCATGTTATGCTTGAGGGGCAGTTGTTGGTGCAATTAAGCCCAAGCCTACATACTTGATAAACTCACCTAAGCTTGATTTATTAACATATCCTTTGGAAGGCTTCATATGTACAACCTGTTGTAACTTTGCTTCTAAATTACATTTGTAAAATTTCATGAAATCCACGAGGAGTTAGGAAGCATATAATCTCATATCATTTGGTACTTTATTCAAGAGAGAATCAATCCTATACTTTGGGATTCACTTTTAGGTGTAGATTTGAATTTGAATTCAAATCTTTGGATCCAACAAAAACTATAAAAGAGGTTATGAAATGCCCACATATAATATGGAGGTTTAGAGATCATCTTCATCTACTTTAATTAAGAAGAGGAGCTCATCTCATAGCTCATTCATTTCTCACTCATTGAGCAATGGTTTATTGCCAATGACATTGTAATTTTACATGATTCCATACATACATGTTCATTACTTCCTACTCTCATATCTCTGTCACACTTTATCATAATAGTGAATTTGTCTAGGCTGATTCTCAATGTATAGTGGATTATTTCTCATGATTCAAAGCATGTTAGCTTCAGCATACTGTGTATTTTAATTCTAAAAAGTTTCATTGACAATAGTTCTCATGATCGTCACATATTAGTCAATAATTGCTCACTACTCTGTGACTATCAAGGCTCATAAAATTCAAGATGCATGCTTAACTTGCTAAACATATTTCTCTGCATATAGTTTATCATTTTAGATGATTTCACTCATGATTGGTAGCTTGTTAATCTAATTGAAGTTCCCCAAAAGGAATTTTATTAATTGCTATTGTACTCAGAGAACTGTGCAAAAATCTGAGTAGGTGTCTCGACCAAAATAGCAAGTTCTAGACCTTGGATCATATGCCTACCCATCTATTTTGATCCTATCATTAGTGCATCATCTTTCACGAAACATATGTGATCATTTATGCTTATTAGCTAACTAAAGAGGCCCACAAAACTTTCCATCCATTGCTTATAGCAGGTTTGAAGCACCTTTTAGCTACACCAACTCATCTCTTGTGATTCTCTAGCATCTCCTCCAATAGTAGTGGTCCTAATGAGGCAACTTCTAAGCCTTTAGAGGTTTCATGTGATGATTTCGATCATTCCATTTTTTATGCAAATTTACACAATCCACCTTTTGATGAGAGAGCTCATATTGAGTAGGAAAAAACTATGCCAAAATGGCTAGTGCACACTTTGCGTGATGGCAAATTAGATGGACCTTCATCATATGGTACTCATTTAGGCTCTCACAATTCTTCTTTTTGCATGAGAATGTTATGCGATGGCTGCCCCTAGCCTATGTAATGAGAAGGAGCCTCTTTCATTTGATGAAGCACAAAATTCAAAAAATTGGATGTCTACTATGCAATCTTAATATGATGCTATAATGAAGAATGGTACCTCGTCTTTATGTGACTTACCTCTTGGAAAGAAGGCCATCATCACTAAGTGGGTATATAAGTTGAAGGATAAGCCTTATGGAGCAGTTGATAGGTATAAGGCTAGGCTTGTTGCAAGGGGTTATGCTCATGAAAGAGGCATGGATTTTGATGAGACCTTTGCTCCTACATGTCGAATGACTATTGTCTATAGCATTTGTGCACTTGCAGCTCATCATGGTTGGAATGTACATCAGGTGGTCATTAAAACTACTTTTTGGAATGATGACTTGCATGAAGAATTGTATGTTTTTCAACCTCGAGGCTTTGTGCAAAAAGGGCATGAAAACATAGTGTGCAAGTTGAAGAAGGAATTATATGGTTTAAAGCAAGCACCACATGCTTGGTATGAAAAGATACATGCCTATCTCATTGCACATGATTTTGAGAAAATTCCAACTAAAATCACCTTATATATTAAGCATGCGAATGATGTGCTTCTCATCATTGATGTCTATGTTGATGACATGCTGCTCTCTAGTCCTCATGAAAAGCATATTGCTAATTTTAAGGCTGATTTGCATGCCTCATTTGAGATGTCAAATTTGGGGCATTTGCATCATTATTTGGGCATTCAATTTATGCAAATTTATGGTTGAGTAGCTTTGTGTCAAATGAAATATATTGACACATTATTGCAACATTAGGCCTTGAAGACTACAAACCTATTGCCACTCCTATGGAGATAGGTTTACGATTGAGTCTTCATCATGTTGGAGATGCATTTGGTGTTGTTCTCTATTGACAGGCTATTGGATGCTTGATTTGCTTATGCATTACTCGATCAGATATTTAGTTTGTTGTCTCACTAATGAGTAGGTTTATGCATTGCCCAAGTTTCAAGCATTGGCAGGCTATTAAGGGAATCTTTCACTACTTGAGTGGTACCCAGCTACTAGGACTGTTTTATCCGAAGTGGGGATTACTACCTCTAGATTTACATGTTTTTGTTACTTTGACTCGGTTGGTTGCTATGATACTCATGTGTCCACTGTGGTTTTTGCTTCATGCTTAGTAGTCATGCATATCTTGGTTGAGAAAGAAGTAGGCTACAATGGCCACTTCTAGTTGTGAGGCTGAGCATAGGGCAGCTTTCACAACAACTCTTGCGTGTGTGTCGCACAGATGCCTTATCACTGATTTGGGTGTTGGTCAATCTTCTACCACTACCATCTTCACTAACTATTAGGGTGCATCGGTAGTTGCAAGGAACCGTGTGTTCCATGCTTGCTCTAAGCACACTGAGGTGCACTCTCATTATGTCAGGGAGAGGTTCTTTGCCAAAGAGATCAGTTTGTCATATGTGCCCACAAAGGAGAACATTGCAGACCTTTTGACAAAGCCTCTACCTTGGGAGAAGTTTTAAGCTTTCTGCAAAGCTTTGCGCTTACTTCCTCTTGTGGATTGATTCCATGTAGCTTTGAACTTCCATATACATGAGTGCTAGCTCCTTGTTGATCACATCACTCTGAGGGGAGATTTGTTGATATATTGAACTAGTGATGTCTGTCAACACACTAGGACCATTGAACACGTTTTTCCCTCTTTAGGAGGTTTTTCCCCCTAGCTTGTATATACACCTATAACCCTAACGGGTCACCTATCTTTGTACATTCTAGTGGTAATACATTCAGTAATATGTGTCGTGCTCCAAGCGTCTTCTTCATTCTTGTGTTGTTTGTGTGCTTTCAATAACCTCAAACTCCAACATTGTTGTGATGTGTACCTACATGTGATTATTCTCTTGATGCCATTTTTCTCCAAGATATCAAAAAACTCATGGGAGAAGTATTCACCCCCTCCGTTATAACTTAAGGAGTTGATATAGCTACCACATTATTGTTCTACAATGTCTTTAAAATTCCTAAAATAATAAGAAAATATGATTTATGCTTCACCCTATAGAGTGAAGTCATCCTTGTGCAATGAACAATTAAAGTTACAAAGTATCTAATATGTTGATTAGAACTTGTATATTCAGATTTTGGAGTGTTTATTACTCAGAGGAAGTACATTCATGATAGGTTAGTCAAATTCAAGATGGAGACTAGAGTTGCAGGTACATCTATGGAACTCAACCACAAACTTATTTCTCATGAGGGAGAGCTCCTTGAATATATTACAGGTTATCAAAGGCTTGTTTGGAATCTCAATTATGCAACCCTAACAAGAGTGGGCATATGTTATGGAGTAACTACATTAAGCCAGTTTTTGCATACACTAAGAAAGACTCACATGGAAGTTGCCAAGAGGATCTTAAAGTATTTAAAGGGTATTATAAATGAAGGAATATTTTATCCATTCACATCAGATTTGAATATCAAGCTTTACTCTGATGTAGATTGGGCTCGCTCAAAACATTACACGAGGAGCACTTCTGGCTACTTATCTTTTGCCGGTTCAAAGCTAATTTCATGGTCATCAAAGAAAGAACCAAATGTGGCATTGTCATCAACTGAAGCAAATGTAGATGCTTAGCAAATGCAACACAAGAAGCTATGTGGCTCAAGCTACTTTATATAGATTTGGGATTACATTCTTATACTCCAATGATCTTTTGGAGATAACACTAGCTCACTTCATCTATTTTCTAATCTTGTGTATCATGCAAGGACTAAGCACATTGAATTGCACTATCATTATGTAAGAGAGAATCTACTTAGCAAGGACATGCAATTGTCCTATGTATCAACCAATTTGTAATGTGCAAATATGCTAACAAAATCTTTGGATGGAACTAAGATGAACATGTTGAAGATGATGATTGTATTACGGAAAATCAAAGAAATATGATGACCAATCATTTTAGGCTTGAGGGGGAGCTATTGGTGCAAATGAGTTGAAGCCTACCTACTTGGAAAATTAGCATTTATTTCATATAGTCACATATGACTATTCCCTTGTAAAAATCAATTTACTTTTATCCTTGTAAAAGTGCATATGGAGTTAGGAGGAATCAAATCTTGAATTACATGGTAGTGGATTCATGAGAATTTAAGTCCTTAAGTCTCGGATTCACTTTATGGTAAGAGCTTGAATTTGACTTCAAAAGTTGGCTCCAAGTCCAAGCTATAAAAATGGACCAAAATCTCACGTGAAGGTGAGCCTCATCTAGAGATCATTTGAGAGGGGCTTTCTATGATTAGTGAGCTCATTCTATAGCTCCATCATGACCCTCACATTGTGCAATTATACATTGCCAATGTCATTGTAGTTCTATGTGATTTAATACATATACATTGATCACATTGCTACTTCACTTCTCTGTCAAGTTCATCTCAGACGAGTGATCTTCTCAAACTTGGTTCTCACTCCATATTTGATCATTTGCTATGATTTAAAGTGTTATAGATTCAGCATATGGTTACAGAGTTTCATTTTCATTGCTTTTCTCAATCTCGAGATATCATCACAACTTTGCTCACTGATCTGCATATTGTCGAGATCATTTCAAGTGAGACAACTTTTGATTGGTAGCTTTCTAAGTTTATAAGATACTCCCAAAAGGAATTTAATCAATTGCTAGCAGGTTGAGAGCACCGTTTATTTTATTGAACATGTATAGAGACCAAAATAGAAAGTCTTAGCTCATACTTGAATTTTCTACTCATCTGTTTTGATCCATTGAGTAGAGGATCATGCTCCAAAGCACTTAGGTGATTATTTGTGATTTTTGGGAAGCTCAAAGGCTCTAATCTACTCTCCACAACTTGTTCATGGCTAGTGTGAAGCAAGATTTTACAACACTACTTCATCTCTGGAATCTATCCACCATCTCCTAAAACATAACTCACCTTCATGAGCACTTAGCTTCATATTTACCTCCATGGGTGTACCTAAAACCTTTGGATTTTCCATTTTGAACTTGATAATCATATCTCGAATTTACGTTCTCTAAGTTAGGAACATATCTTTCTGTGTATATACTACTTACAAACCTAGGAAGTATGTGAGAAGGCCCATATCACTAATCGTGAACTCTTTTTCATCTATGCTTTGATCCTCTTAATTCCATCCGCATGATTACCTGTAATGATTATGTCATCAACATCTACAGAAAGGTATATGACCTCTGAGTGATCCCTCTTAATGAAGAGGAAGGATTTGCCTTGCTTACCATAAAACCTATGTCGTGCAAGTAAGTGAAAAGTATATGATTCCAAGCTCTAGCGGCTTGCTTCAAGGCATACAACGCTTTCCTTAACTTGCATACATATTTTTGATATGATTTATTTTCAAAACCAAGAGGTTGAGCCTTGTATACCTCTAAAATCCAACCAATTACAAAAGAATTTTTAGCATCCATTTGATATATCTTCCAATTCGTGGAAGCTGCAACACTAATTAGTACTCTAATTATGGGCATTTTTGCCACGAGTAAGAATGTCTTCTCATAATCAATACCTTGGGTTTGTGCAAACCCTTTTTCTACAAACCTTGCTTTATACCTGTTAATTCAGTCATCAAAATTCTTCTTTACCTTGTAGATCCACCTTGAGCCATGACATTCATAGATGGTCTCTTGGGCACCAATTCCCAAGTCTGATCGTGCATCAATGTTCAAATCTCTAAACTTCTATATTAAAAGACACACAACATCATGTAATCAAGACTCTAGAGCTATCCACACAAAGAAATATTAATGTCTATTGTAGAAGATAACAATCCTCCAAAATAGGAAAAGTGTAAGTCTTTCAAGATCCTTCAGGACCTTTAAAATTTGTGGATGTTAAATGGCCCATTGTCATGAACAGAGCCATGCATCTTGAAGCGACATGGAATATCTAATACTAGAATTAAATAAATCTTCCTAGGGATTATGTTACAAATGTCACTTCTATCCTCGTATAGAACAATATAAGGTTTGTAAGGGGTCAGTTGGATTAGAAAAAAGTCACAAAGTTCATGAATTTTCATGACTTACCTCTACATATGAGTTGGAAATGCAACAAGACAACCCTTTCCAGCCTCATCATTGTTATTTATTAGATATTTCTCCAATAAAACATCAATATGATTAAAATTGGTTGCGTGATACCATGCATAGAGATTTTTCAGATCACTCATTCCTAACATGGATATTCATTAGACACTCATTTCCGATCAATGAACTCTTGCATAAAAATCATTCATGGCATCAATGTTCAATAGAAGATCATTGCCTTACATGGCCGTCCAATAGAAAGTGGTTGTCTAACATTGACTTTCAAGATAAAGGTGATGCACCACATCAACTTTATATTTATTCTCAAAGATAGCCATTTTTTTTGTGCAAGAAGTGGATTGTGGCATCACTATTTTTTTAATGTTGGTTTAGGCATCCTATTGCTCAAAACATGTACAATATCTATCACGATTTCAAAAGATATACAAAGGTTCTCACCCAATCTCTGAAGAGGATGAAATAATGTTATGGTTCCTTCTATGAGGAGGTTTATCGATACTCTTTGTGGAACTCCTTGCAAGAGAGGCACCCAAAAGGTTAGGCGAAGTAAAATCATAGACTAATGATCTCTAAAGGTGTAGAGATCTACTTGTTTAGCTGCATGAACCTTTCCTCTAGGCTCTATTCCTTTGAAATCATCCTTTCAAGAATAGACATAATCACAATATAATCCTTGATCATGCACGGCCCTTCAATGGGTAATTTTCCTATCTTTTGCATCCTCCTTAATGGAAAAGTGACCCCTTTTGGACTTCTTCTTCATGTCCAGTAGTGGATCAATCCTTGATTTTGTTTTTGATTGCTAACTCCTCACCTTCCCCCCCCCCCCCCCCACATAGTTAAGATTGTATCTGAGAATCCCTAGTCGTATCCTACCCTAAATTCCATGTAGAGCCATGGTTCAAACTTTATCTGAGAGGTTGATGCTTGGCATCACCTTCCCACACAAATTTGTTGGGTTATATTCACTTTTTGCCAAGCATCACCTTTGTAGTAACAATGCATGATAGACATTGACTTCTCACATAGAGGCAATGTGGAGCATTGACTTTATGTGAGAATGTCATGCCAAGCGCATACACATCATAGTTAAATTTGATTCCAAGCATCAACTTCATTATAGAAGTCAATGCTTGGCATCAAATCCATGCCTAAAGTGATGTCAAGCATTGAATATATGGAGGATGTCAATGCCAAGCATCTACTTTACACAAAGACTTGATGTTTGTCATCAAATTTTGATTCTATTGTAGGCTTTTTTTGGAGACAAATAAAAACATGTAAAGTTTTTGCTCAAAAATCATGTAGTAAGAATATGAATTTGCATTTCTTGATTATCAGTTTGGAATTTTTCTTTCGAGCACAAAAACTAGTACTTACTCATTTTTTAGCCAGTTTCTTGCTCTAGTTCTCTCTTCCCTCTATACTTTGCCTTGAATTTCTACTCAACATATTCTTTATCTATAGACATTTTGCTCCCCTATAGTAGATGTAACTAGATGGACCTAGGTGCAACTAGATTCAATTTTGAGTAACCAAGATTGCTCAAACGAATGTAACTAGTTGCATTTTCATGTAGCCAAACTAGAAGCAACTAATCGTGAATGGTGTTTTGAACCTTCTTGTAGATATTTTGGTTTATCTATCAAAATAATATGTAATATTAGGTACATATCTAGCTGAATATGAACCAATAGTCATGGATTTGTTTGAAAATTTTCTAGTTTGGAATGTGTTTCTTCCTTAAATCGCATCCTTTAGAAAAGCATGTTCAAAAGTATCTCTTTGTGCAGCTATTCATTAAATCCCAAGAATACCATGCTCAGCAAGTCTTAAATCCTTTCTTTTTTCTAGGATACTTTATTGCACGCTCAATATGTGTCTTCTTTTTAATAAGTACATGAATCCACCTTTTACTTTGATCAACCACATTTCCACATCTTTCCATATTGTTTTTATTTTCATGTGATGTTTGTTCTCCAACATACACAAACAAATTAGACACTTGCAACAAGAATCTACATCCATCTTTAGGCTCTCACCCAAGAGAACATGAATATTGCATTGCAAATAAAAGGGTTATGTCATCAAGAATACATGGTTGAAACTAATATTGTGCAATGGGGCCAAAACCTTAGAACTCTTATCAACACCTACTGAGCAAAAGTTCTTAAAGTCATAAATCTATGTAAGGTGTTGAACTTTGGGTTTTGGAGTATATGCTTTTAAAATCAATTACTCAGATAATATTGGAGGAGTAAAAGAATCATTACATGCCAACCTCTTAGAGAATGTACCGAGCATTTGATCAATGTGATCATGAGTGTGCCGAACCATAAGGAAATTTACCTTAACCTTTTCAAACACCTCTATCAACAAGCATGCATAAATATCCAAACACTATAGAATTTTTATTCTCTTTTGCAGTATTATCAAGCTACAAATATAGAGTTGGTGGCAAAAGATCCTTCCATGATTGGAAAACTAGATGAATGACAGTAACCATAAGGTTTGGATCATTATGCACATTCGGATATGTGAAGAAGACCTTGGACTTTACATTTCCATTGTATACCAAAGCACCAACCAAATGCATTTATACAAAGATTTCATCTCTAATGTCCTTAGGGACGCGATAAAAATGGGGAAAACATGTTTTTTTTTAATCCATACCATCAATCAACATACACATATAATGCTATGAATTTTTAAGTGCTTTACTGCACTAATGAATTGCTTTCTTTCTTTCTAAAGCTTGACTCTCATGGTGGTTCCTATAAGGCTTTTAAAATTATCTTTTTCTTGTGGTGTTGTAGCCCCCTTTGCCATGTTCTTCAAAGTGGGGCAAGCTGAACACTCACCCATTCTAACTTTATGAGGAACAACCACATTATTAAACTCCACATTCCATAATCGAGTAAAGTGATGATACAACAAATAATTCTCATTTCTACTTTCCATGTCTTCTTTATATACTTGAAATACTTCTCGATGAGTAAAGTTATCAAACAAGTGTCACCTTCCAGTTGTAGGCATAACCTCACAATGCAAATTAAAATAGTTCATCATCCAATTCATTGCATGAAGTCCAATAGATCCTTTGGTCCCAACATGATATGTATCCGAAATAAGATTTCCATTCATAGTCCCCTCTTCAACCTTATGCATTTTAATATTTCCCACACATATTTCAATTTTAAATGTAGCCCTACAACACCACATCTCTTTACCAAAGTAATATTCAAAAGCAACATGCCTCACTAACATGTTATCCTTAATCATTTGCATGTGAGAAACAAGGTATATATCCTACCTTTCAATATCTAAGTGGAGGAACTTCTGTCTTTGGTGCTTTAGTTTCTTCATTCCTAAGTTATACAAACATTTCAAACCACAACAATGCTTCAAAATATCCAATGCAAGTTCTCTATCTAAGGTAAGAAATTGAGATCTTTTTTGACTTCAGGAGGCCTTCTGTTAAAATGTAGATTGAGCATGCTTTGTATTTCTTCTCTTTGCTAACATCCTTTGCTGTACATGCACTTGAATCAAAAGGGAGATCAATGGGTGGAACAGAAGGGAAATCAAAAGGTTCATTTAGTTGGGCAACATTGAATTCATAATCTAACTTAAACAATTCAATAAAAAACATAGGATAAACACATTCTAAGCCATGGACATCACTCGTGAGGAAAGGATCAATTGAGAACAATGAATTTGGACTTCTATCAAGGTGACTAGAGGAACCTCATGCCCAGGAATCTACTGAAAAGATGGAGGTCATCTTCACTTACTTGAAAGAGAAATGAAGATGGGATACCTTTTTAAACAGTGGAAGTTTAACATCAAGTGAAAGTGTCACATCAAAGAGATATGAAGATAGATTGCCCAAATTATTAGGGGTAGATATAAAGATTAGGGAAAAGCAGAATCTGATCAGACATCATTGACTATGTGATTTATTTTAACCAAGTTTGACTTGACAAAGTTTTGAGATACATAATAAAGTTTTCAGATACAAATATCCATTGAGTCAAGTTCTGACTCAGAGGATGTTATCGTTGCACCCGGTGGAGAATCTACATCAAGGATCCTGGGTAGTGAACAGAACAGGATGAGGGACAACATTGCTAAGAGAAACGTTGTTAGAAAAGGGGAGCTACTCAACCTTCCCATTAATATTATCCACAAATCACCAATTTATCTAGTCATAGAGAGGAGGACCCTTGAGATAAGGGAGCCACATAATCTACATGTGCAGAACCTAAAGAAAAATATGAAGATCGATCCTCATGCAATTGTAGTTCCTTTTCTTGTTATGGTGGACCTAGATGAATGCAGCTCTATAGAAGATTTCAATGAGGCTTTTTTTTTTTGGATTAGACATACTATGTTATTGGTGGATCAAACTCTATAGAGGCCCATAGAGAGATCATGAAGGAGCAACCCACAACATTCTTCTTTAGGTATGTAGAGTGCAAGATCTATGTAGGAAGAACTACTAAAGAGGCCAAGCTCTTTGCTGGGGACCATAATAATGACAATGACTATAGACAGAAAATCCATCCATTGAGCAGATTTGCTTCTTCCACCATGAGTATGAAGATTCTCTAAAGAAAAATGCTGGGAGAGCACATCCTAATCTGAGGAAGCAATGTCTTATTGAGGTGGGGATTGTTATGTATGAGAATCTCAAATCAGATGCCTTGCAGAAATTTGTCCCTTGGTTTCAATTGGCATTTGGAACAGGTGAAATATGGGATCTCCAGGACAAGATTTTTACAATGTGGGAGAATAAGGAGATAAAGAGCCAAAAATAGAGGAAATAAAGTTGAAATCTTCAGGTGGATGTAAAGGGAAAGGGGAAGAAACTTATCCTTTGCATCGAAGAGGCTGTTGAGGATATGAAGTTAACACCATGTAGAGCCCTACATGGGATCAAGGATGAGACCTTGATAATATCAACTTTATTAAGAGTAATTTCAAAGGATTTAAGTTTTGAACAGATGATCACTAAGCTCAATAAGTAAGTAAGGGTTTCTAAAATCTTCTTTGCTTTGTGTTTCTCATTACTGAACTCACTAGCTTTTGTCCCTATGGGAATGCAATCATAAGGTATATATGAAGATTCACGAGGTAATGATGAAGAGGTAGGGATGCTTCTCTTCAAGTGAAGTCCAAGCAAAGTATCCAATCACCTCATCATACAAAGCATTGCCAGAATACTTTATACTGTTCCGTGGCTGGGTAGGTGCTGCTATGTGTATTCCACTCTATGTTGGGATTTGATGCCTATCATCGACTTTTGACAAAACGTCGATGCCTAGCACTGATTCTCTGCTAAAATTTGATGCCTTGCATTTCCTTCTTGCCAGTGTTGATGCCTAGCATCATCTTGTGTTGAAATTTGATGCCTCGCATCAACCTCTAGCAAGATGTTGATGCCTGGCATCAGATTTTAGCAAAGTTCTAATGCCTAGCATGAACTTGTGAACAAGAAGTCAATGCCAGGCATCGACTTTTAGCAAAAAATCAATGCCACACATCGATTGTCAATAGAGAATCAATGCTAGGCATCGACCTCCTTCCATACGTTGATGCCAAGTATAAAATTAAGTCCATCATATGTGTGCCAATAATCATTCTTCTTCTCTTGTTTTTGTAGAAGCCAAAAAAGTTGAAGTCTGCTAATGTAAATGATGATTGTCCACCTCCATTCCTCGCTCACATTCAAAGGGCAAGACATAAGAAGTCTAGGTTGAAAGCCAAGGAAATTGATTTTGATGATGATTCAAATTTGAAGTGTTTTTCAAACCCTCTAGACCCCTTAGACATGTATATTACAATGTATATTGCAATGATCTAAATAATATATGTAGTGCTGTACCTAGAAAACATTACTCCCTTTTTATGGTAGATATACCTTATGGGTTAAGAATGATGGGCTCTGTTATTGATGAAGAGCCATTCAAGCACGCACAAATTCGTAAGATGGTTACAGATTTTGCAGATTTGACTATGTCAACTAGCGACCAATCCTTTTCTGTATCAACTGCTTTGAAGTCAAGATATCATGCTATGGAGTGTCATTTTTGGTAACCTATCTTCTTTTTTTCTCTAATTCATGCATGATGAACTACTTATGGTTTTCTTTGGCAAGGTAAAGACAAATGTGAATCATACTCCTTTTCGTAGGTTTTTGAGATCAATTGAATGCATTATAGTCAGGTACTATGATGATGTAAGCAAACAAAGAGTCATGGAACATTGCAATGAGAATAGAATCTCCAATGTACTCAGAATCCTTGCAGTTACAAAGAAACTTCGTCATGTGGCTCGGGACAAGACATTGGTTAATCCATATGAGAAGCCACAAAAATTAATTATGTGATTAATTCAGTTGTTTTGCAATGATGAGAACTTGGTCCGTGACTTTTTCTCTAGCATAAGTAATTGTAGTTCTAATGGTTCTCATTGACCATGTTTCTTGATGTGCCTCTAATTGTTTTGCTTCCCTTTTAGGAAGGACTCTCGCTTGTTCATTAAAGATGTTTAGGCATTGCACAAATGTAGAGAAAGATGAATCTCAAGTTAGCTTCATAAGAATGAGGATTAATGTATGGAATGAATGCCCACATGAGGACCAAGAGGTAGGAAGGAAGCACATAGCAGATACTCAAAGATTCCAACCTGCTTCAAGGGAGCCTCTTCCACCACTAGCACATGAACATGGACACATGGTTGACCCTGAAGAGCCAATCTTGGAGCAATAAAGATAGACGATGAGTTCTAAAGATCCAGAAGATGATATTGTGCATAAAGCTGAGGAAACATATGATCAACTTCTATTGTAGAAGCTTTTTATTTCTGTAAACAATATCTTAACTTGAGAAAGCAATTTAATATAAACACAATTCCAAGTGTTTTTTTCAAACTGTGCTTATCTTTACCTATGCTGAGCTTTCTTGTTTGATTAAGTTGTGGATATTGTTTAACATTTATGGTTGTTTAAGGTCATCTTCTTGAAATGTTAGTTATAAAATGCTTTGTGGTATTCAATGTGGTATGTAGAAAGCCTACTCTCAATGTCTCTACTAGAGAATGACATGACTATTATCTGAATTGCCCTATGAAAAACATTAATGTTTTGTTCCATCTCATGCAATGCAAAATTTGAATAGCATTTAGAATCTTATCATTTGTGCTTCTAGAGATGTAAAAAGGAAGTGAAGAGTTTTCACTTATTATTGTTTGTCCTGAATTTCGTTTTTCTAGAGTCGAAGGTTATGATGTGGGGTACTTGATCATGAAGTTGCTTTTCTTGACCCCAAGCAAATTATTCTATCCACTTCAGACTTCTTAGGTTATAAAATCAAGCTTCTTTCTATTGTTTATGAGCAAAAGACGAGTGTTTTTCACTAAAGGATTCGAAATGGACCAATTTCTGCATGATTCCATGATGTTTAGTTCCAAATAAAAAGAGAACATGTCTTTGTTCTCCTTTGTTGTGACTCAATGTTTCATCAAGAAATTTGACGACCAAGCCAATTTTGATTAATTCTGAAACTAACATCGTTTTTTCTTTATCCGTCACACATATAAGGCATGTGAACTTTAGAAAGAACTAACATCAACAATAGTAAGAATGCTCTTTGAAAATGTTATTATAGGATAAGAGAATTTTGTAGTGCATGTGACATTGATATTCCTTGTAGAGGGAGGCTCAAATGATGTGAACAAACTATGTTGTGAGGTAATATATATTTTGGAACTTTAATCAAAGTATTAAACTTTCATATACTATAGAACATACACTACTCATGAGAAGATCGATCATAGATGCAAAAAATAGTAAACACCCATTCTTCATTATGATAGACTCATGTTTAGGTCTGCATACCTCTACACCAGCTGTTCTAGCTTCATTCTTCTTGGGATCCTTTGCATATACTTTAGGAAAAATATTTATGAAATAATCATTTGCATTAGAGTAATTGTAAAATTATTTCTTCCTTTCTTTTTTCTTTTCATATGCTTTTCCCTCATTGATTGTGCAGCATTAGTGGATTTTATATCACTCGTAGGTGATCTCCATTTACCTTTTCCCTTTTGACAAGCTAAGAAAGAAATGATCTACAATATGCATAATCTACCTATTCTACCTAAATATATCTTCCTACATTAATACAAAGACAAACTTGTCAAATGTTAAGGAATTCGGATTGCATGTCATCTTCAATCAAAGATTAGAAGCAAATCTCTAATATGGATGTGGAATATTGTTAAGAATAGATTACATAAGTGTATTATTTAGAAAGATCTCATAAGCAAAACTGAAGGATTCCTTTAAATGTTTGATCTTTGTGAAATAAATTTCAATGGAATCTCCTTCATTCATATTCTTTGTAAGATGCCACGTTGATTTTCCACCTGGAAAAAAAAAGATGTGTAGGTAATAATGAAATTTTATGTTTAGGATATTTTGATCATGTCTGCAAAATTTTGTAGCATTAAGTTTTTACATTCTCTCTCTAGAAAGTTGTCGCATGAAATTTGTATGTTAATTTCGAGCATGAAGATGAAGGAATCTGAAAAAGTGTTGTATGAGAGAAAAGTAGAGTATTCTTAGTAGAAAAACTTTGCCTGAGTAAACTTTTTGTAGTTCCTATGTTTTATGTCTCATTTGGTTCCATGAAGATAGGTTAATGAAGAGATTTTTCATGTTTTTTCATCTCTCTCTAGAATTTTCGATTTTGTAGGGCCCAAAAGTGATATCTGGAAGTAGATTTGGACCTGAGGCGTCTCTAACATTATTGTACAGATTTAAGAACTGAATATTTTTGTCTCTCACAAGCTCAAGCTGATTCCTCACTGTTTTTGAGTTACAGGGTTTTGAAAAGTGCCGTTTTCCAACACTTAAAAAAAAAAAAAAAAGAGAAGCCTTCATTCATTCATCTTATTCATGTTCGCGGATTTAGAAAACGCACATGGGTATATGGGTTATTTTTGGGTGATTGACGTGTGTGTGAGTGCGTTGCAGGGATTACCTCTATTTTTGCAGGTACGATTCTTAATGGTGGACATGAAAAGTAGATGCATGGGTGGTCCGGAAGTCTTGCATGAGACATGCGAAAAGACGCTATCTTGGAGCATGAAGATTCTAAAAGTGCGGGTCTAGGAAGGCGTGATTGGTCGTGCGCTGGCGAAAGGCGAAGATCCCAAAAAGACGAAGACTGAGAGATAGAAAAGGATGATGGTCGTATAGTCATTATGATCGTTTTTCGGCTTCTGGAATTGCGATGGAGATTGAGATTGAGATTGAGATTGTGATTGTGATTGAGATTGGGATTGAGATTGTGATTGTGATTGAGATTGGGATTGAGATCAGCTCGGGGGTGGTCAGGTGGATGAGCCTTCACATTGAAGCAATCTGATAGATTTTGTAACGCAGATCAGAACTACTTGTAAATCTGCACAGATAATAAAATTCTCTCTCTTCTTGTTCTACGTATACTCTGTTTGCCTTCTTTATATCTTGTGGTGTCGAAACCCATTATTCTGTGTGAGATTGTGACTCAAGTTTAGGAGACTTGTTACATTCTTACTCACTACTACTTTTTGTTTTTGTAGGTAAGCAATATGAGACTCATTTCTTACTAGGTATAATGTTGTAAGAATATCACATGCATCTTTTGTTGTCTTGCTGGAGCAAATATGATGGATAATGGCATGGTTGGGAGACAAGGCTTCGAATGCATGTGCCTATGTAGCTTTACCCTCCTAACAAAGTTTCTTCATAGCAGGTGCAAGAAGATTCCTAGCATGACCAAGAAATTGAGGACCCTCTTTTTAAACACCATCAACATCACCTTTAATAATTGTATTTGTAGGTGTAGTAGGATGTCTTTCAACACCATGCATAGTATTTCTGAACACTATCACTATCAATACATGATGCATCATGTATTCTCAAAATGGGTAATTAGTACCATCCAACTTATCCTCAACATCCAACATTGAGAGTAAATCATTGCTTTCAACCATGGCAACTAAAATGTAGAAAATTGATAGTATCTGAAAAAGTTGATTGGAAATTCCCTATCAAGTGTAGCTACAATGTTTCCACAATTTGAGTCACTTGTATTGGTGAACCAAAATCTGCATTTATGATTAACAAAGAAGGAAAAAATTACCTGCATAGTGGGTACATAGTGCATTGGAAGGCAAAAGCAAGTGATTTTCCTAGACCGCTTGGTGAGCATAGTGGGTACATAGTGCATTGGAAGGCAAAAGCAAGTGATTCTCCTAGACCGCTTGTGTATGCTCACCAGATTAATGTGATTCTCACACTATCATTGGAGGGTTCATGGAATATGAAATGTTTTCCATACGCCTCATTGGGCTTGTTCTCAACCATCATAATAGGTCAAATACCATTATAATAGGTCAAATACCATTATAATAGGTCAAATACTATTGTAGTAGGTAATGTGATAAAATATAGATTCTTCTTTTTGAAGCAAAGTCTTGCTAACCTAGCTACATGCAATCAACTTATGGATAATCATGATGTGATATGTTGAGGTGGCTTGTCATTTTCTAGATTGGGATTTTTTGTCTCTCCTTCATCCTCCACTTTGGTGTCTTCTAGCTACATTGGTGATACAACTAGTTCTACTTTGATCCTTGATTAAAATCATTCCTTGTATTACCAAAATAACCTAAGAGTTTGATTGGAAAAACTCAGCCTCTAAAATTACCAAATGCTCCCATCTCATGCGTGCTTTGTGGTGAGTGAGATAATAAAATATTGATCCCAAAGTCTCATACACTGGCATGTGACAACCCTCTCTATTCTACCTTAACCAGATCATCAAATATGTGAAGGGCTGACACCGTTCAGCCTTGTTGTGAGAGTGTACAAATATCTTAAGCTCCATTTAGATCTAAAAGAATGAAGAGAGGATCTTTTCCAAATCTATGTCTTAGGCATTGTGCTCAATTCATAAGACTAAAGTGAGTATGGAAACTCGCAGAGAAGATCAAAATTTTATAAGATAACAAGATCCATCGAGTCTTCATGTGAGAAAGCAATAAGAAAAAAATAGTGTTTCTACCAATCTATATCTAGACAGTGAGGTTATATATCATATCTCTATTAAATGTGTTCGTGTGTAAGAAAAACTTCAAACTGCTTGAAAGAAATGGACAAGTGAACTTTATGATTATTTCACAATAAAGAGGAAAGTTAGTTGAGAAAAGAGTACTGTATTTACGAGGTTAAGCACCATTTACAGACTATTTGCCTATATTGAGTTAACTTTCCGAAAGGTTTCGTAAAGGGATGGACACGGGGAAACATCGCATGAAATGTCAATGCTAGATAGTTTAATAGGGTTTACTGGGAGTACCAATCATAGTCTACCTCTTTCTTTTTTACGGCCTTCCAACACAATTTTGATAATCATACTCCACCTCGTTTTGTTAATGGCCTTCGAACGCAGTTTTTGATGGAGAAAATTGGACTTGGGCGGAAGGAAACGCTACATAAACCATAACTATGTGGGCAGGTGAGAGACTCCCTTTATGTCTCGTATACATGGGGACTCACATAGATCTAATTTGTGACGCATGTGAGGAACCACTTGTATGCTCTATTTAGATGGAGAGTATGCTCTATTTAGATGGTGAGGAAAAGAATATAGGTCAATGGGTGTACGTGACTGTGATTCATCAACCTTTTTGCAGTTCAGAACATCATAATCGTCTTCATCGAGGAAGGCTCTTTGCATTATCCATTCCAAAAGCGAGAGGATTAGATAAGAGCTCGAACAAATCGAAATAATCTATCTTTTCATTTAGATCGTGGGCTTTATTCCAGTTTCTCGAGCCAAAAGGGGCATTATGTGTGTGCTGATTTATAGCCTTCTTCGTAAGATTTCAGATAAATATAATTACTTGCAAGAGGATTTCGCTCTAACAAAGAAATGTTTTCGTTTGCATTTATTTTGGTAAACATTCTTTTTGAGGACATTTTTATATATCTTCGACATCCTAATTCGTCAGGATAATACTTACTAGCATTTGTGGGTATCTCAGAGAGTTTATCTCCACAAAGAAGAAAGACAATGAAAGTTATTTAATATCCACCTTGCACTTGGTTCGAGTAGCTCACAGCATTAGTTTGGAAATTCGGACTTTATTGCATCACTCAACTCATTTTCCTGATTGGATAATGATTAAGAAGATGAGAGGGCTATTGGACCCCTCAAGTGACCAAGAAAAAATTCCCACAAAACTCGAAAGATGTTTGCAAAGATTCCAACTCAAAAGCTGAGATTCTGGAGGTAATTGATTTCCTTCCTAATGGCAAGAGCCCGAGGTTGGATGGGCTTAGCAATGTGTTCTTCAAGACCTTCACGCATGTAGTTCACCACTCCTTTACATTTGGTGTGGCAAGAGGATATTTCTTTGCTGTGCTTGCTAATTGTCCCAATGAGGGCATCATCAAGCTCATTCACAAAAAAGGAAGCAAAAACATAATATTATGTGAAATCCTAGTTCTAAGATCATTTAATAACTTTATGTGTACCTAATGATCTATTGAAAGAAATGGATCTTGATTTCTCTTTCTCATTTAGGATGAGCTCTATCTTCTCTATTGATGCCTAGAAATAGCTCCTTTGTCTTGATCTTTATAGTTCTAATTCATTGTTTTATGTTGATCTTTTCGCATGAAGAAGCAAACATCTTGGTAATGATGTTCATAGCATAGAGGTTTGAATGATTTTTTTTTCTCCATTGAACATTTTAGCCTAAATTGTTGAAAAAGAGTAGAAGCGTCGGTCAACCAAGTCCAAGAGCTTTAAAAAAAATCTTGGTGAATTAAGTAAAAACTATTTGGATTCCTGAGTTAACTAGAAAGGATTTTTTAAATGTCGTTAAGAATTGTTGTGGCTTAAATTGTTTCCATAGATTATGAACAAAGAAAGTAAAGAAGCTAAGTGAAAAATTCTTGGATTTAGGTACTCAGAAACAAGATATATATCTTCGTGCTCTACGGAAATGATTCAGGATAATATGTAAGTATCATGTGTTTCATTTGAATATTAATTTGGTCAAGGGAACCATTGTTATGGGAGAGGATTAAAAATTGAAATGAGCTTGCAAAATTTGAGGATTTATAAGGTTTGGAAGAAGCTTATCAATGGAGATCTCATCTTTGAACCTTCTTATAGATTCACAAAAAAAGGATCTATTGGTCATCATGCAATGAGTTAGATGATGAGCTATTTTAGTTAGCACTGTGAAGCTATACCTACAACTTCAAGGATACACGTGTTCAATAAATTTACACATTGACAAGTATTTCAAGTCTATAGAGAAGCGATTTTCAGTAAAAATGATAAATTTCTATAATATCTACATTCTACTAAATTGTGGAAACAAGAGATTAACAATGTAAGTATTCCTCAAGAAGGTACGATAGATGAATGCACAATTTCTTCCACTTTCAAGAACATGGTCAAGGTTACCATAATAGTTTTGGAAATAGACAATTTTAGAATTCTTCTACTAAACATGGTCAGAGTAAAGCTTTAGAAGGAAAGACGGCAATTCATCATAGAGGTAATGCTTTCACATATTCACAACATTATATGAGTTTGTTGATTAATACTATGTCTAAGAGAAGATATGTTTGCCTTATTTTTTGCACATTCTCAATGATATTGGGGCTGAAGTCCTTGTGTAAATGCATTTGATATATGCTTTGGTTTACAATGGAAATGTAAGGTCCAAGGTTCTTATGACCTACACCAAAGTGCGTAATGATACAAGTCGAAATATCACTATGATTGATAGAGTTTTTCAATCATGGGAGAGTCATCTAAAATAAACTTTTTATTTGTAGCTTAACAACATTCTATAGTGATTGGATACTTATGCATGGTTATTGATAAACAATCATTTGAGAAAGTTAAGGTCCATTTTCATTCGGTTGCAAGCGATGTGTTAGTTATTGTGTCAGAGATTCTATGACTAGAAACCTCACTGAAGGTATTTTCCAGCCCCAATGCTCCTTCTTCCCTTGGGCGTAAGTATTTGTTAATAATAGTAGTATGCTAATTAATGCCGATGAGACTTTTCTTCTATCAATTTACAATGCTTAAAATCTTTTTGTTTGACTAGTGGATCTAATGTCAACCACAAAAGACCTCCTTTAAAGCCTCTAATAATGTATTTCTTGACTATGTTTATGAATTCGGCTGTGAAATCATTAAAGACGTTGAAGTGTTAACATTTATTTAATTGGATGTTGATCAATCTTATGACAAGATTGCGTGGCATTCCATATGTTAACCGCTTCATGGTATGTGTTTTGGGAAGAGAAGCTACGAAATTTGTTAGCAAAATGTATGTTGTAGGGTTTCTAATAATGGAAATCTGTCTCCACTCTTTAAGCTCTCCTTATCTATTAGGAAAGATTCCCTATGTCACCCTTGCTCTTTGCTATTACAAGTGATGTTCTTAGTTAGTTGGTTAGAGACTCTATGTCCAGAAACCTCATTGAAGGTATTTCCATCCCCAATGACCCTTGTTCCCATGGGATTCAATTTTTTGTTGATGATAGTAGTATTATAAATAATGCTGATGATACTTTTGTTGCTACCTTTTCACAATGATTAAACACTTTTCGCTTGACTAGTGGATCTAATATCAACCACAAAAAAGACCTCCTTTGAAGCCTCTAATACTATTTTTCTTGACTATGTTTATGAGTTTGGTTATGAAATCATAAAAGAAGGTGAAGTATTAACATTTCTTCGAATCCTTGTGGGTTTTATTGTTTCTTTTAATCAAAACCAAAATTGTTTAACTGGTATGGTTTCTATTGTCTCCTTTTTCATAGGGCATTTTTTTTTTCAATTATCTTATCCTTTCTTGTGTCACATATTTTTTAGCTTGTTAAATGCCATCAAAGAGAAATTAATTCTAGGTTATTTCTTTAGCTAAAAGATTCTTATGGCGTGGTGGCATACAAGCTAACAAAATTCTAAAAGTGACATGTGAAACATGTTCTTCGCCAAAAATTGAAGGACGGATTGGTATTCATTGCCCTCTATGGATTGGCTAAACTTTTGGTAGAAAAATGGATCTTCATAGCTATGGAATGTGGTGATTTTTAGGCTTGACCTATCAAAAGAAAGTGTCACCTTTTTTCTTTAAAGGTGACAAGTCTTGAAAAAACCATTCTATGTAGGACATCATTGCTTCCTCCAATGTTTTTAAGTGGATGACTTGGATGGATGTCAAGAAGTCTTGGAAACTAAATGATATTTTGAGTAATAACATAGTTTTTTGGCTTGTTAGATGCAATCAAAAGGATTTTTTTTTTGCAATTTATTTCTCCAGCTAGAATCTTCTTATTGATTGGTAGAATGCACGTTAAGAAAATTTCAAAACTAACACGTGAAACAAGCTGTTTGCCTAAATTTGAAGGAGGGATTGATATTCATTATCTTGTTGATATGTCGAAACATTTGGTAGCATAATGGATATTAAGATCTATCAAATCTGATAATTTGTAGGCTTGTCTTATCAAAAAAATGTCTCACCTTTGTTCTTTACCGGAAGACAAGTTTCAGAAAACCATTTTGTGTGGGATATCATTGCTTACCCTCATATTTTTAACCCTGTCATCATCTCTTTATGTTGCATGATGCGGATGGCCTCGATGGATGTCAAAAGGTCTTACAAGTCAAGATATTTTGAATAGTAACATTTTTTTTCTTTTGTAGGAGTCCGAAATTGTTTTCTCCTTAATGCCAAAACAATGGTATTTTTCTTGGATACAAAGAGATCCTGTTGGGTGTTTGTCAGAGGATGAATGTGGCTTTATGGCATCTCTACAAAGCACATGTTTTGTGGCACATTTGCATGGTAGGGAAACATAAGGTGTTCAACTGTGGTAAAAACGAGTTCCTTTTTCCCTCAAGAACGTTTTGGTCAACGTCGAGCTCGGGAGTTTACAGAGAGTCAAAGATGCTGTATCTGAAGATGAGGATTTACATATGGTCTTCAGATTGTACCCTCTTAATAGAGGGAGATAAATTTTGCTTTCTCTATATGCTGCTATGATATTCTCCCTCGGTAATCTTGGGTCGTAGTGTTTCATCATCATTATGATGATTTGTAATCTTTCCATTGTACCATGACTCCAGCCTCCTCCCCCCTGTACATCCTGTATTTTTTTCTTTTTTTTACGGAATCTCTTCTTTGTTGCTTCAATAATGAAACTCAAGTTTGCTATCTGTCATGGAAAAACTGAGTTTGCGACATGTGCTGTCACGATATGCCTTCCTATGCTTAATCTTTAATCGATCGCAGCTGACTTCGACGTCTGATATACAGAGGAGTAGACATTCGCCGCATCGCCTGAGGTAAGGAGATGATTATGTCAGAAATTTTAAGCCACGTACAAACGGCACTATTGTACAGCAGTGGAACTCATGTGGTTGGTTTCAATCCTCACAAATTACCATGTTAAGACGAGTTGTCATCTATCTGGTGAGATGAAAAAAAGCTTTTTCGGAACGTTTTTTATTAGTTTTCAGATAATCTCAATGGACAATGTCGATAGTAGCAATGGTCGTGCTTGTGTGAGTGTCTCCTCAATCAAATCACTACGAATGTCTTTTTCCATTTCCTGTCCTTAATATATGTTCGAGATCTCATCATTCATCGTAGGTGCTCGGTTTTCTACAATTGCTTGTGTAGGATTCAGGGGCTCTAGTGGGTGCTATGGCCTTCCTTGCACAATCACACTTGATTTTAATGAAAGCCTCACACAATGCATTGTCTTCCACCCCTCCTTGTGACGATTCGGGGGTTTTAGTGTGTGTCATGCCCTTACACAATGTAGACCATAACATCATGTTGTCTACACACCCAAAAAGAAAGGGAAGGCCCTATTGAGCCAATGCAGTGATGGATAAGATTTAGGACCTTTTGATAGAGCTCCATGATAAGATCGGACTTCCTTAAAAAAGAAGCGGTGGAGAAGATTCATTTATTTCTACTTGTATGTGAGCGAAATGAGGAGTCAAGATGAGTCATTTAGCCATCTCAAAGCGCTTGGAATTGAGTTTACAAAGTATAATTTTCTCTAACTTGTTCCTTGCCTCATCAATTGCAGTGTCAGTGTTTGAACTATCTATGCCAAAATCTACGTCTAGTTTTTCTTTAACCTCAATACATGGACACTCATTAGGAAAACAAGAGCCAAACTTCAAACTTTCGACCATACCAAGAGGATAACAACCAGGAGAAGGAATATCTGAAAGAAGTGGAGGAAAATTATAAATATTTGAAGGAAGAGGGAAAAAAATTTATAGTGGCTGCTTCTTTTGTCCAAGACTGTCGAATAGTTTTAATTTATGATAACTTTTATCCGTGTATGTTTTCTATAAGCCCAGAAGTTGTTATGCATTCCAAACAAGTATTTCTCTCTTACATGCGATTATAATCGCTCTCCTTTGATTGGAGGTAGGCTCATGATCACTTATTGCCCTGAAAATATGGATGTATAGACAATCCATGAGACTACCTATGTGCTTGTTTATCGTTTATATGTTTTTAAGTCCAAATATTATGGCTACCATGATAATACCTCGTCTCTCTACGTAGATGAC
>CM035442.1:41067500-41135000 GCA_020310875.1 Ceratopteris richardii | reverse complement strand
GATTGAGGTTGAGAACAAGGGGCCAAGACACCAAGGTTTCAAACAAGAAGGTTCAAGACACCAAGGTTGCAAACAAGAACGTTCAAGAAGGTTCAAGAAGGTTCAAGTAGTCTCTCTCATGTACACATAACCAAAAACAACTGTGTGTATCCCTCTTGTAAAGTGTATCTTCAATCAAGGCATAATATTGAGTTTCTTGCTAAGCTTTGTTCTCTCTTTAAGGTCACATCCTTGGGAAAGCTTCTTTATTGCAAAAAGGTAACCAATGGAGTGCTCCAATCTAGTACAAAACATATATGATAACAGATTGCATGTTACATTAGGGGTCTATTTATGCAAATATGACATTGTATTACAGAGATAATATGTCTAACTCTATAAACTAATGATTGGAATGATGGTTGATTCTATAGGTGATTCCACAAGCGAAAACCTTTGTTCCAAAGATTCCTAGATTTTTGAAGGTTCCAAGGATCATTACCTCTGGTTCCCTTGATAGGGAAGCAAATAAAATCATTTTTTCTAATATTAATGGCCCGTTTCCAATCTCATTGATCTTGATAAAGTGTTTCACCTTGTTCTAACCTTTTCTTTGGGAGCAAAATAAGCTCGATCCTCTAAGAGTCACATGAGAAGGTGGAGGATAAAAGAGCAGGAAGATCGAGATGCCTCCACATTGGAAGGCCTACAAGCATAAGATTGTTCTGCTTTCTAAAAATAAGTTTGACCCAAGATTAATCTTTTTCACTCGATGCTTTACTTAACCATTTTTCCACCAGCTTATTGGCCATACCTTCAATGTTGACAATGCCCATCTGCCTGGATCTTTTTGGCTTATGGAAGTCTTACATTTTATTTTGGGGAAACTTCTTTTTGTTAGGATCTGCGTCTAGAGAAAGTTTTTGCATATTCTTTTTGATTTGACAATCCCTTGGATCTTCACTCTCTAACAAGAAAGAAAGTAAATAATTGAAGATATAAGGAACCGGTTAACCACCATAGCTTGCCCTGCCAAGTTGATCTGCATACCTTTGCAATATCTCAACTAGCTATCAAGCTTAGAAAGAGCATTGTTCCATCATTGACTCATTGAAATGTTGAATCCCTTTATGAAGGTTTATGGAATTGGTTCACAAAATAGGACAAAAAAACAAGATTGAGAACTACCGATCACTATGCTAGAGACCAACTATATAATTTTTACAAAATTCCAAGAAAATTGAAATAGATGTTATTTTTGTTATTGGATTAATGAGGATTAAAAAGGCTTAAGTATGGATTGATACATCCTAGATGCCATCATCGATGTGTCAAAAGGCCTAGAATTTGCTAAGGAGTCATCCCAAGGTATTCTTGTAAACAAGAATGATTTTTCCAAGGCCTAGAATCACTTGGAGTGGGACTTCATTTTTAGTCCTCCACGGATAAAGGACGTGGGACGAGATTCATCAAGATGATCTCAATGCTCTTATCAAACATGTCAATGCATATTAACATAAACGAACAACTCGCACCTGTAAGTAGATTAAAATGTTTGATTAGATAGGGTTGCCCCCTAGCCACACACCTCTTTTCTATTGCAACTAGAATTGCATGGTTAAAGATCATACTACGATTCGGAAGACCTAGGGTGTATTTCTTCCCCACAACAAAAAACAGATTTTATAGAGGTGTAATTGATAGCAATGCTTTTATTTGAAATGATAACACTAACATTATGACCTTCTCGAAAGGCCTTAACATCTTTTACATTGCCTCAATTTCTAGAAATAACCAATTCTAAGACCACTTTCCAGGTGGTCATGGGGCCACCCTAAAACTCTTGATCAATCAGGATTGGTACGTACTCCCTAGCAGGAAAATCTTCAGATTGATGGGAATTCCAATGGGGTTTGAAGTTTCCTTGGAGTAGAAAGGGGTGCAACTCAGCTTGGTGCAGTGTGCTATGGTGATTAACGCCTTTTTGCTTTCATTTCTAATTTATTTCCTAGCATGCTAGAGGTCAAAAGAAAAATATTTAGATAAAATAGAAAGCTACTACAAAAACTTCCTTTTGATGGGGTTCCTAATAAACGAGGTATGCCCAAGGTCAAATGGAATACATATACGAACGAAAACGACAACAATGGATTGAGCATTCTTGTGGGGATGGCTAATAAGATGTTCGTCAAATGGATGATCAAAACATGGTGCAACTCAGAAGCATCATAGGATACGTTGATTCTCATAAACAAATTTGCTCAGATTAATGGGCTTCTCTTATGCTAATTTCAATGTTTGAAAGGATTTTTCTTCTTCTTCGGTCCATGAGAATTTGGAGTTCCCTGTAAGCTTGGTAAGAGGGGTCACAATCTTGGAGTAATCTCTGATGAATATCCTGTAGAAATTGGCAAACCCCAGAAAACATTCATTAGGGGAAAAAGTGAACCCTGCATGGGCCTTGTAAAGATCCCTAATTTTTAGGGATTAAAATTAATCTTGTGTGGTATTGAGGAAGAAAAAAACCCACTAGTGGTTTTTAATATAAAAATACTATTTCCAAGGCATCATAATTGAGTTTTTTATTGTGTTGGATTCGTAGCTTTTAACAGCCGTTGGATGTTCTTGATGGACGCCTAAGATTCACCGAGTTGTGTCTAGCAGAAAAAGACAAAATAGAGTGCTCAGTGTGTTGGGTTCGTGGCCATTCGAAGCCGTTAGATGCTCTACATGGACGGACGTGATTGAGGAGTATGTCTCTGGCATAAAATGACAAAAAAAAAAGAAGAAAACGAATTCAAACGATCTCTAATTGAAGATCGTCCGATAGCTCTCACGGACGAGCGCGATTGAAGCGTGGGTATGGCAGAAGACAACAAAACGGGTCACATCATTGCAGGGAGATGGGGAGAAAGTAAGAGAGAGAGTTTCTCGCATCCGTTTGATGCAAGAAGATCCGACGTACACGATCAGTTTCAGATTTCGCGTGGCTAGAATTTAAAAGGAACCGTTGGATCCTTTGTTCATCCAATGGCCTAAAAGAAAGCTTTTCCTCTATTTAATGCCATCGTCTGGGAGCCATCCGATGGACATAATATCCAATGGCCTCTATTAAAAGATTCTCAATCTTCTGCAAGGTAAATCTCAAGCTTTGGATTGATACACCATCCAACGGTGCACAATTAAAGGCGTGTGTGCTTCCTTCTTTCAAGCTCCACCATTGGATATCCTCAATATCCAAGGGCACAGATCAAACTCAAACCAGCGACTTCGAATTTTGTGCTCCACGAAACCACCAAAGGAGGAAATGATGCTTTTTTCAGCACATTTTAGTTGTTTTGACTACTCCAAACCCAGGGAAGCCTAGGCCAAGCCTACTTGTTTGAGGCTCTAGACTGTGGCCACCACCCTCCTCTCATTGGTCCATCACTAATCACCCCTTAAGCTAAAAGGCCCATGCAGGGTTCATTTTTTCCCCTAATGTGTACATCTCGAACACATGAAGGTGGTTGCCAATCAAGGATTGTCTCAATCTTCTTAGGGTTCATAAAAAATTCTTTATGTGATACATTGTACCGTAAAAATTCCACTTCTGTCTTTTGGAAAGAGCACTTCTCTAATTTTGCATATAATCCTTTTTCTATTAGTCTCTTTAGGACTATCTTTATATGACATTCATGATCCTCTAGAGTTTTGGAGAATATCAAGATATCCTCAACGTATATTAGAACAAAATCATCTAAAAATTCTCAAAAGATATCATTCATCATACGTTGGAAGACAGCTGGAGAATTTGTAAGACCAAATGGCATAACTACATATTCAAAATGGCCATACCTTGTTTGAAATGTTGTCTTCCATTTGTCTCCTTCCCTGATCCTAACAAGGTTGTGTTAACTAGTGTTAACTAGCAGATTTAAAATGCTCAATTGTTAAACACCTGGTTCTAACTATCAGAATGGTGTTTAACTAGTCTCAGTGGGTTCTTGGGAGTGGTAGGGGTCTGTTAGACAAAGGCCCTCTACTTAGTTCCCAAATCTTAGCCACGTCAGAGACATGTAATGTCACGTCTTAGCTCAATTACTCAGGTACCGCACACACTCAGGTATTCTACTGTAACACACTACCTCGTGGTACTACTCAGAACAATAGAATACTTCAACTTTACCAAATATAGGTGTACACTCCTAATCCATAGTATGGCGACAATCCAAACACGATTCAATCTCAATACACTATACAACTACACAGATTTATTCACCAAATTTCACACATGACAACTTGACACATTACTAGCAATTCCAGGCCTGTAGCCTTTCACCAAGTACTCTGCACTGGACACTGAACAACGTGAACGAACAAATCACATTAGTAGCAAAGAGCGAACCACAGAGCGAATCAGTTACTCCGATCGTATACAGTAACAACGCAAGACGGTCACACAGATGAATCACCAAGTTAACGTGACTACAAACATGCACATCAAGCGCAGATGGATACTGTTAATGTTTGACTGATACTCGTTTATGGGTTTAAGCGTTACTCTACTTTCGATTCAGATACTTCACGTTCAATTGGTTTCAAATACTTCTAACCGCAATCCCTCTCTTAGTCACGTGGGTTCTTGGGAGTGGTAGGGATCTGTTTAACAGAGGCCCTGTACTATTTTCCCAATTTAACACACAATTTTACGGTCATTCCGTCCTTAGCTCAGTATCCGTCCCTGAACAACGGAAGTCTGTTCAGTGTATTGGAATTAGAACTTCAGGACTGAGGTTAGCAGGCCGATTACGTACTCTACACACAAAAGATACTTCAAAGACCACCTGATTCGTACTTCTTCAAGGCAGGTAGGTGTGCCAACTAGACCTTATACCCTAAAGTCACGCGGAGTCGAACAGTTAATCTCCTCGTAATAACCGATCAACCATAAACCGACACTGTTTACTCACATAGCTACTAATCTTCCCGTAGTTGGGGTAAACAACAAATATAAGATGCAGTAACGAATTCAGTTACTTACAAAGAATCTACAGACAATTAGTTCGAGGTTACTCTTCGCACTACTTACTTCACAAAAGAACTAACAGATAACATACCACACTTGTTCATACTCAGAATCCTACTTAACCATCACCGAACAGATTCGTCACACACTACAGCTGATTCGCCTTCCCGTATTAAGGTGAGTATACTCGACTAGTAGGAGTACAGACGGAACGGATCAAGCAGAACTTATCCTTTCAACAACATATACGCGCACACAAGACGTGATAGCAATCTCAGCGAGACTTAATCAGACAGCACACTACAATTCCCACAAAAACAAGGACTGCCTGCTCTTTCTTTTCATTGCCTTAAATAGAGGATTTTTTTACAAGGGTGCACTCTTCTGCAGTTACCTGCGCGTTCCCTGAAAGATTCTCTTTTTCATTTAAGCTCCCTGTCCTCGTACTCTTGTCCTTGTTCGGCGGTCGTCCAGCATTTTTACATTTAAGGCACCTGTCCGGGTTCATCCGTCCTGGTTCGACGGCCCTCTAACACTGGCACGCACGGTGGACTCGAACCCGCAGGTGCATTACTGTCTTCATCATCCTTTTGGACTGCCTGTAGGTCTATTCTAGGGTTTGACTCCCCAATCCTTTCTGACCGTACTTGTTCAAGTGGCGGAACAAGTATAGCCAGCCATCTCCTGCGAAAAAGTGTCCAGCTATTTTGAACACGACTATCCAATTGTTGTTTTAATAAGTCTATGTCCATATTTGTCATTAATGTGGCATTTAGTTCTACGCCTTCATCTTTTAATATCTGCCTTTCGAACTCCTACAAAACTTGTATCCTTGACTGCAAAATTTCATTTTCGGCTTGCAGGTTAGCATTCAGGGTAGAAAAACTTGACATTTCAGCTTGAATTTGTGTTTGGATATTTTGCTGCCACTGATTAAAGTCTTGAGCACACTTTTTCGCGGTGATCAATTCTGCCATTAGTTTCCGGTTGTTACTCTGTAACACCGATATGAAAGCTTCTTTGTCATCCAATTCTTTTTGCATCTGTGTCATTAATGACTTGGACTTAGTCATCGTGGTGAGTAGTAATTCGTTTTTGTGCTGAAGCATTTGTTCTTGTTGCCGCAAATATTGAGAAACCTCTTGTAGTTTGTTTTGCATCCTTATGACAAAATCGGATTGGAGATCGTCCGGTAATTGCTCGGGACTGGCAGTTGGCAAGTTGTCTGCCATTCGTCGTTTAATGGACAGCCAAAACGGCGTCCCTACGGTCTGGTTCTGTGCGCTGTTACCTGTGTGGAAGAAAGATGCAGACGAGGTGGAGGGTTGAGCTGCTTCCTCACGCTCATCGGAATAAAAATGGGGGAACCAGTGTAGCTGCTTATCCTTTACTGATTGGACAAAATTAAATATAGCAGCTAAATAGGCTGCTAGTCTGCTGTTGGTGTGGGATCTTCTCTTATCCCCGACAATGATTTGTGCGTACAGGTGGTTATACAGCTATTGCTTGAGAGCTGTATCTCTTTGCTCTACTAGCGTCTGTTCTGCCGAGAATTTGGCTTGGAGCTCTGCTAACTGTGTCTGTAGCTGATGGTTCTCAGTCTTTGTGGCTTCGATTTCTTCCTGGAGGGGGGTGATGTCAGCTTCCAGGACGTCTACCTTGGATTGGTATTCGGCCTTCAGGTTGTCCGTGGCTTCCTTAAACTGTATGGGCAGTTGGTGTGATAAATGCATGAGGAACTGCCCCATGGAGGCTAGTTCCGAAAATACGTTGGGTGGTGGTGGTGGTTGACGAGGCTGAGAGGAGGTATCGGTGAGTAGGTTTTGGGAGTTTGGCGGAGAGTAATTAGGGGAGGAAGAGGAGGAGGGTGTAGGTTCAGAACCAGGTCGGCGGGATGGTTCCGGTGGGAGGTCGGGGTTGACAGGTGGGGTGGGCAGAACAGAGTCAATCGTGGTTACCTTGGCAATTGTCGGTTGTTCGGTTTCTGTATGATTGATGGCTGCGATGAGATTATCCAGTGCTTTTGTGGCGGATATCGGTTCGTCCTGTTGATGCTCGGATTCCTTTTCGGTGAACACTATCTCTGTGTCTGCTTGGTTTTGCTGGTCTTGTTGCTCTGTCGAGGCGGTGTCGTGGTATGTTTCTTCTTGGTTATCTTCTTCGGCATCGTGTTTCTTTCTGGTGGATCCCTGGACTTCGCTTTCGGAAGAGCTGATCCGGATTCGCTTAGTGCGGAAGAGTTGATTGATCTCTTCGTCGTCTTCTTCAGTTTCATCGAGCGGTTGTGCTGATTCTTCGTGCCTAAGTGCTGGGCCTGTGGGTGGGGGTTGTGCGGCGAGAATGGTTGGGAAGAGGAAGGAGATGATGTGGGGAAGGCGAGAGCGCGGAGAGGTGCCTTTCCGGAGTTGTTTTACTATCGCGACGGATTCCTTATGAATGCGTTGGAAGAAATAAGAGGCAAAGTTGACAGGTTCGCGGGTGGCTAACTCCAGGGCGGAATAGAAGGGGCGAGGGATGCCGTAGGTTCGTTTTTGCAGGTTGAGGATTGCTACGAGGAACTGTAGGGCGGATCGTTCGGGTTCTGGGCGGCAGAGGATGGCATATTCGTTTGATGAGGAGCGGGGGAAGAGTTCGGTCATGCGAGCTACAGGGATGCTAGGGCCATTTTCGCGTCCTTGCGGGGTGAGGCGGTAGGCTGCAGAGAAGGCTTGGAAGGAGATGACGGTTCTATATGGGAGGGAAGGGAAGACCCACTGTCGTTCGGTGATGGGGAATTGGGCGATGGCGTGGATGATCTGCGCGGAGAAGGGGTGGGCTTCCACTGAGTGCTAGGGCAACTCAGCAAAGTTGGCCAATCCTCTGCAGCGCAGGTATTCGCCGACGTCTGTCGGGATACCATCACTGAAAGCAGCGTAGTTGGCTAGCGCTTCCATGGTGTTTACGAGCACACTTACAGGCAACACAGAAGACAGGGATAATAGGTATAATCTCGAGGACACAATAGCATTTTTGGCTCAACCGAGGGGGTTAAATAAGGAGAACACGGTGGGGGGTGGGTATCATTGTGCGGTGCGGGAATGATACTGTTTGCATGCTGGCGTGCGTGCTTGAGTGACCGGTAGGGAGGGGCGGCTGGTAACATAAAGATTCGTACAAAACACGACTAAAAAGGGAGAAAAAGAAAAATGCAAAAAATTTATACAAAACGCGGTTCACCGCCGAATAATTTAATGCGTACTAGTAGTGGGATAATACGGCCGCAGCTTCGACCCATTGATTACCTTTGGAAGTGAATTTCCGGTCAACGTAGTCAACCGAAAAGTTGCCGGACCGATTTGTTCTGAGATTTTGAAAGGGCCGAACCATCGTAGTTTGAATTTTCCTGCTGCTCTATCCGATTTTGTGTTATAGAAGAGTACAAGCTGGCCTACTGAAAAGATTGGAGTCTTCAAATATCGATCGTGTGTCTTGGCTTGCCTTAGTTGTACTTCGCGCATAGTTAAAAAACTGAGCCATCGGTGCTCATCAAGTTCTCTGAGTGCGTCCATTCGTGCTGTCAGCGAATATTCCGGTAGCATCTTCTGAGTGATTGCTACACGCAGACTTGGGATGACTATTTCCATGGGTGCTATTGCTTCTAAGCCATAAGCTAGTTTGAAAGGTGTCAAGCCTGTTGTTACCTTATATGTAGTCCGGTATGCCCATAATACTGCAGGTAGTAGTTGATCCCATCTTTCCGGTGCTTCCATGATCAATTTCTGGAGGATATTCAACAATGATTTGTTTGTACTTTCGGCCAATCCATTAGCACGTGGATAATAAGGAGAGCTAAATTTATGTGTGACCTGGAATGATTGTGTAAGGGCCTTCATTAGATTGTTTACAAAATGAGTGCCTTGATCTGAGACAATTTCCAGGGGTAAGCCAAATCGTGGGAAGACATCCGTGAGTAGGCATTTTGCTACCGTAACCGCTGTAGCAGATCGTAAAGCCCAGGCTTCTGCCCATCTTGTTGCATAGTCTGTACAGGTTAGTACGTATCTGTTGTTAGTGAAGACTGCTGGGGGTGTGATTGGACGGATAAAATCTAGTCCCCATTTCTGAAATGGTTCGAGTGGTAAGATGGGTTGCAGAGGAAAAAGATGCCTTTGCAAGGGCTGACCAGTTCTTTGACAAGTATCACATTGTTTAACAAACTGTGCGACATCTCTGTACATCATTGGCCACCAGAGACCTCCTTGCAGAATTTTCCGGTGAGTTAAGTCTACTGCAAAATGGCCACCGGAAGGAATTGAGTGCGCCAAAGTGATAACTAAATTAACCTCATGAGGTGGAATACAGCGAAGTAAGATTCCGGTATGATCTGCATAATATAGTTCTCCTGCTACTAGCCGGAATCGGCGGCTAAAGATTGCCAATTTCCTTCGAACTGCCTTGGTCGTCTCAGATGGGAAGCATCCTTCGGTGAGAAAAGTTAGAATCTGATCATAGTATGTAGATGATGCTTGTGGGTTGGCCGTTTCATCGGATAGTGGTTCATCATTATAAATCGCAGGAGTCGTGTCATCTATGGCTACCGGAGCTTCACCGGAATCCAGGCAAGATAAGAAATCTGCTAGGGCATGTGCTTTTCCGGGTTGGTGAATGACTTCATAATCAAATTCCTGCAAGAGTAGCACCCATCGGGCTAATCGTCTGCCTAGATGTTGTTGTCTTACTAGATACACAAGGGTAGCATGGTCCACATGAAAGGTAAACTTCCGCCCTAGTAGATAATGTCTGAACTTTTTGATTGAGTAAATCAATCCTAGACATTCTCTTTCAGTAGTGGAGTAATTCTTTTCTGCCGGTGCAAGCCTTCTACTGGCGTAATAAACAGGGCGAAACCACTTATCTGTTTGCTGCATCAGAATACTGCCAATTGCAATATCTGAGGCGTCGACAAAAACATGGAACGGATTGTCCGAGTCCGGTGGTTGTAAAATTGGGGCTTGCGTCAGGAGATACTTGAGACGATCAAATGTAGTTTGACATTCTTCAGTCCATTCAAACTGTCGGGGAGTTTTTGTGATTAGCCTGTTCAGTGGTACTGCGAGGTGAGCAAGCCACCGTAAGTGTCTGCCATGCCATCATATTTGACCCATAAAACGCATTACTTCTTTTGGAGTTGCGGGTACCGGGGCTTTTAAAATTGCCGAAATCTTATCTGGATCTACTCGGATACCTTGAGCAGATACAATATGCCCAAGTAGTTTGCCACATGAAACCGCAAACACGGATTTGTTTGGGTTAAGACAGAGTCTATATTCTCTACACTTCTGAAAACAACATCGTAAATGACTTAAATGTGCTATCATCTTCCCAAAGATTGAGAAGTCGTCAAGATATACTTGCATGAATGAAGTGAGATAAGGAGAAAATATCTCCTGCATACATCGCTGAAATGTGCTTGGTGCATTTCTTAATCCGAACCACATTACGGTGCAGGCGAAGACACCCCAATTAGTAATGAAAGCAGTTTTTGGTATATCTTCTTCAGCCATTCTAACCTGATTGTAACCGCTGTATCCGTCTAAGAATGAATACATTTCGTGGCTTGCTACCCTATCAAGCATGGTATCCAAAAAGGGGATCGGGAAAGGATCTGGTACTGTTGCTGCGTTCAATTCCCGGTAGTCTACACAGATTCGTAGTTGCTTATTTTTCTTTGGCACAATCACAATTGGTGAAATCCATTCAACATGTTCTACTGGTACGATGAATCCTACTTTTAATAATCTATCCAGTTCGGCTTTTACCTGTGATGCATAATTGGGATTCATCCGATAGCTGGGCTGCCTACTTGGTTTAGCTTCAGGCTTCAGCATGACTCTGTGCTGATATATGCGCGGATCTAATCCTTTCATATCTTTGTAATCCCATGCAAAGACGTCTGAGAATTCGCGAAGGAGCTGAATTAAATTAGCCTGAAAGATTTCCGGTAAGTTTTGCCTTATTTTTACAGGTCGAGGATGGTCCTTGTCTCCTAGATTGTACGTGATCAGCTGGTCTTCAGGGGCATAAAATTGTTGTGGGTTCTCTGTATCCTCGGTTGGCTTGAATAGTGGTTGTAATTTAGTATCTGCTTGTTCAGACTTTTTGGTGATAGCTACTACTGCACAAACTGAAGTGTTCCAGTTATTAATGACGGACTATAGATCAATAATTCCTAGAGACATTAAATCGGCATTATTCTTCAGAAATTGCTCTTCTTCATTATCTGATAGTCCATCTAACATATGAACTGGTTCAGCGAGATAAGGTCTGGCGTGAAGTTCGCAGGGTTGTATAGCATCTAGTTTTACCACATATTTACGATTGGCATCTTTGAATGTGAGCTCTTGCGCAGACCAGTCCTGAATTACCTTTGCATGCTTCAGCCAAGGTCGTCCGAAAAGAAGGTTGTAATCCAAGGTGGATTTGGGCAGATCTAGTATAACAAAAGTCATTTTGAAAGTCGTACCTTGTAGAGTAATGGGTACATTCCGTACAAGTCCTACGGGATGGACTCTAGATTGATCAGCCATTCTGACAAAGAATTGAACTGGTTCGATTTCGGTCCAGCCTAGCTTTTTACATAATGCTGCTATTGCAATGTTTACGCCGGAGCCTCCGTCAATTAATACCTGCGTGATCTTCTGATTCTTATACCATACTGTAATCAAGGGCACTGCATGATCAACCGTAGAATCAGATTCCGGTTGAACTGCGGCGGTTGCCGGAATGCACGAGGGTGCCGGGCTAAAATGTTGTTGAAACTGTTGCCGGATTCCAGGTACTAACGCCAAAAGTTGGCCGAGAGGTAAGGTGATAGATGCCTTGGATAAAATTTCCCAGGCCTGCTGAGATTGGTTATCCTGCTCCTTTGAACTTGCGGTCTCTGCTGTTGCCGATGTATCTGCTGTTATATCTACTACTGATGGTTGTTCTGCTGCTGCTTCCTCTTGTTGCATTCCTTCTTTTGTTGACGAGGTCTGAGTCACCGGAATGGGTTCTGGGAACACTAGTGGTTCTGTGGCGGTCCAGTGACTAGCCTTGTTATACATCCTATGTTTGTTCTCGTATCCCTGGTTCAAATACTTCTGTTGCTGGTTGTAGTTGTTTACCTGATCGGGTTTGGACTGTAGCAGTTTGCGTTTCTACCGGAGTAATTTGTACCATGTTGGCCATTGGGTTTTGCCGCTCCTTCTTCCTTTGATCATACTCAGCTGCGTCTTTGCAATATCTTCTAATGTGTCCGAATTCACCACAAAAATGACAGCGTGTCGGTGGTAAATTGGGGTTTTCCGGGGGTGGTCCGTTCTGCCATCGGTTGGCATTATAATTGTTATTCCTTTGTCCTCGGTAGTTCCGATATCCCTGTGGCTGGTTGTTTCTCAGTTGCGGAGGTACATAGTGATTCGCTGCCTGTCCATGTTCTTGAATAACATCATTGACTCTTGCTGTTCCCTGTATTCTGGCATTGTAGACACAATTTCCGGTGGAGTGTCCGGCAGTGTTGCAGATAGCGCAGAATGTTTGATTTAGCGCACAGTTAGCACTTGTATGCCCTGAATTTTTGCACGTGGTGCAGTATACTTGCCTGGTTATATCCTCAGTCATATTTTTTTTTGTCCTTAACCATTCGAAGTCTTTTGAAAATCCACCAACCTTGGTTTCCAACTGTAGAGCCATTGCAATGACTGCATCCAGTGTCATTGCTCCAACACATCTGATGATCATAGTCTGCTTCAGTTTTGGGGTTAGTCCATTGATAAACCATTGAGAGATGACATCGTCAGGTAGATTAGCATGTGCTTGTGGTATCTGCCGTAAATGTGTTCTGAAGAGAGTAGCGTATTCCTGGACAGTCTGATTTTCCTTCTGTCGATTGCTCTGTAGATACTCAAAGATTTCAGCAGGATTCTTCTTTAGGCTGAATCGTTGTAGAAAGGCATCTCGTACTGCATCATAGGTACCGAAATGATTAATGTTGTATTCCGTAAGCCATCTAGCCGCTTCATTGACCAGAGTAGATTGAAAAACAATGGCCTTGTACGCCTGATGTGGTGGATGGTTAAGAACTGCATAACTTATCTCAAAAGTTCGTACATGAGCGTCTGGGTCATCTCCTGGGAATCCACCGAATTTCGTGTAGGTTACTCCTGTTGGAGGCGGCCTCCGGTCCTTCTTCTGTATTTTGAGGTTGCTTAGTTGAACTATCAGAATCTGGGTCGCCGGATGGCGTGCCTTCCGGTGTGCTGTTTTTGCGCAGGATACTTCAGACCTCAGCTTCGAATAGGTCTCCCTCTTTCTGGATGTCTAATATCCGAAATCTTTCTTCCAGACACGCGGGTCTGGCTGAGGATTCTGCAAAAAATGCTAATCCTTGACCACCAGTTGGTGTTTCTATTACCGGAATATCACCGGAATGAGCTGACAGTCTACCAGACTGTAGCGTTTTTTCGCTTTTACTGATTCCTTTTCCTAGAGTTTGTCTAATCTCCAGCGCCGTCTTGATAGATTCTGGAATTACTATACTTTGGTTAGGCTGGGTCGAGGTGACACCAGCATGTACCAAAGGCGCTGATCGTTCCACCGGAATATGACCGGAATTAATTCTAGCGTCCTTAACTTGCTCGACCATTGAGTCAGGTCGCGTTATACCTTCTTCTCCTAGAGTTGTTTTTCATACTTTTCTTATTCCCGTCGTCTGGGTCCTAGGATACGTTTCACCAGACCGAGTAACCGGCATGTATCATTGCCCAGTGATACTATCTGAGCAGTTTGCAACAATCTGGGTCTGTTGCTACTGTCAGTAAATCAAATGTTACTGGATGTTTGCTTCTTACAAACCGCTTAGCACTTTAATGCCACTTTCTCACAAGTAACTCGTAATCAAATGCTACTTTACCGCAGAGACTGGTAAACAGTTGCCACTTTCCCACAGACGGCGCCAAATGTTAATGTTTGACTGATACTCGTTTATGGGTTTAAGCGTTACTCTACTTTCGATTCAGATACTTCACGTTCAATTGGTTTCAAATACTTCTAACCGCAATCCCTCTCTTAGTCACGTGGGTTCTTGGGAGTGGTAGGGATCTGTTAAACAGAGGCCCTGTACTATTTTCCCAATTTAACACACAATTTTATGGTCATTCCGTCCTTAGCTCAGTATCCGTCCCTGAACAATGGAAGTCTATTTAGTGTATTGGAATTAGAACTTCAGGACTGAGGTTAGCAGGTCGATTACGTACTCTACACACAAAAGATACTTCAAAGACCACCTGATTCGTACTTCTTCAAGGCAGATAGGTGTGCCAACTAGACCTTATACCCTAAATGTTAAAAGTCAAGCTTCAAGCTAAAAATTCGTGGGGAATCTTTTATGGAAATGTCGAGCAATCAAAGGAAGCCAAAAGCCACGAGATTCCATCAAGAAAAGTCACTCAACCACTCCCCAAGTCATCTCAACTAATTCCTACAAGTTAGGAGGTTGATTTGGAAAGGTAGTTCCTAGATTTTAGGGGCACTCTTCTCACTATAAAAGGAGCATGTATCCCGACTTCTTTTGGGCCATCTTCTTGGAGTTTTAGCTCATGTAAAGTGAGCACTAAGTGCTGGAGTTGTGATAAGCAAGCCCCTTGCTTAAGCAACCCCCTTGCTTGCTTGTTTGTTTTCTTTTAGTAGGCATATCTATGTGTGTGCGCAGGCAGTGTTGCAACTCTCTACCCCTGAGTTGTTAGCATTGCTTCTCCCTCATATGGTATCCATTTGATGTAATTCTTGTCTCATTGGATAGCTATAAGAGTCTATTTTATGCTTACCAATTCTCTGGAACATTCTCTGAGTAAGCTGGGAGCAACATTCATTTTAGTGAAGTTGTGTGATTGATATCTCTCTCTTTGTGTAGGCTCTGTTGGAAATATTTTGCTCTCTGTTGTAAGGGCTGGTTCTCCTTCTCTATGTATCCATTTGCTATGATTTTGGTGTCATTGGGTAGCTATTAGAGTGCTCTAAATTTGACCCAAGTTTGCGATTCATCCTCTGTATAATCTGTGAGAAAAGTTTGCTGGAGTGAAGTGAGGTCTCTGCATGACTAGCAGTTGTGAGTATTCAACTAGCTCATGTTGTAGACATTGTTTCTCTTTGTGTAAGCATCCATTTCAAGTGAAATTTGATTTGTTGGAAAGCCCTTGGTGTCTACTACAGGTCTACAAAAGCGCACTGGAGTTCTTTGCATAAGCTCTGAGTAAGAGCATTTTTGGTGTGCAGAGGTCAAAGAAGGATACCTGTGGAGGTCATTCGCGCTTCATCGTTGCTTAGGGGTTGAGATACTTCCCCCATCAGTGGTATCAGAGCATTTGGGCATCTTGGAGGTATCACATACAAGCAAGAAGACCTCTTGGAGTTGGTGGTTGAAGAGTTGCATCAACAAAAGCTTCTTAAAGGTAGCTCACATCAAGGGGGAGCTATTCTACTCAAATTTGCAAGAGCACAAGGTGTCCATCTAAGGAAAGCTTTGGATTGAGGTAACCTCAGAGCCTCATTTTCATTTTACACACATTGGAGCATTAGCCAAGGGCTAGGTCAAGTATCAAAGACTAGATATGGGAGACTTCAACACTCAAATTGAAAAGCTAGACAAAGGTAACTATCAACCATGGAGATTTAGGGTCTCCAACTATCTTATGGGCAAGGGCCTTTGGGGGTTGATTAGTGGAAGTAAACGAAGACCTAGGTTGGATGAGAATCCAACCAATGACCAGAGAAGGGCCTTTAGGGAATGGAATGAAAGAGACAAGAGGGTTATCTTTATTCTTTCTCAACACATTAGCAATAGCATGATCGGCCATATCCAAGACCTGGATTCAAGCATGAAGGTATGGGAGACACTTGAAAGGCTTTATTCAACAAGCACCAAAGCAAGGAAGATCCAACTCAAGAATGAGCTCAACAACCTTAGGAAGAGCTCAGGGAGTAGCATAAATGACTACATACTTAAGGTCAAGGAGTTATCAGATGCATTGGGATCCATTGGAAGCCACGTAGACGATGACGATCTTGTGGCTTATACTCTCAATGGTTTGAGAGATGATGAGAAGTGGAAACCCTTTACCACTTCAGTTTATGTAAGGGATAATCTTCCCGATTTTGAGCAATTGGTTGCTCTCATGGTCACCGAAGAAATGAACATAGGTGGAAGTTCAACTAAAAGCAAAGATGCACAAGTTTTCTATGCAGGTAATCAAAGGGGCAAAGGAAGACAAGGACAAGGAAGGGGCAAAGGAAGGTTTGGAGGAAGGCAAGGCCACTCAAGAAATCAAGGACATGACCAAGGCACCTCATCACAAAGAGGGAGAGGAAGATCAAGAGGAAGAGGAGGACGACATCAACAAAACAGGAATCAAGATGGTGAAGGATGTTACATATGTGGCAAGTTTGGCCACTATGCTAGAGATTGCTACCAAGGAGGAAACCAAAGGAACTATAATCAAGGTTCTTCATACAAAGGCCAAGGTAATTATGCTTCTACAAGTTCAGAAAATGACAATCTCTTGATGATGCACATGAATGGGAATTCAAGCAAAGTAGATAACACTTGGTATATTGATAGTGGATGTAGCAACCATATGAGTTGCAATGCTTCTTGGTTTACTAATCTACATGTTCCCAAAGGTAAAGGACATGTAGAAACAGGTGATGATACAGCCCATGAGATCTCCCATGTTGGAGATGTAGCTTTGGATGACAAGGAGGAAGGAAGATGTCTCAAGGATGTCTTGCATGTACCTACCATCACAAAGCACTTGGTGTCCGTTGGGCAAATGGTTGAAAGAGGCTATCAAGTAAGGTTCAACAAAGGTGGATGCTTTGTGGAGAACCCTAAGCAAGGTTACAAGGTCATAGCAAGAGGAAAGAAGCAAGGGAGACTCTTCACTTTGGAGGTAAATTCTCATTCTATTCAACATGTCTACTTCACATATGGAAACAAGAGGATTTCGGAGTTGGACTTGTGGCACAAGAGGATAGGTCACATCAACATACAAAGAATGAAGGAAATGCAATTCAAGAGGCTGGTTGAAGGTCTTCCCAACTTCCAAGGACAAGGTATGAAGCATTTATGTGAATCTTGTCAACTAGGGAAGCAAGCGAGATTTCCATTCAAGAAGAGTGGCTACATAAGCCAACATCCATTGGAGTTGATACATACAGATGTGTGGGGGCCAACGAAAGAGCAATCCATTGGAGGTAACAAGTACTTTGTCACTTTTATAGATGATTGCACAAGGATGGTTTGGGTTTATTTCATCAAAAACAAATCAGATGTGTTTACATGTTTCAAAGCATTCAAGGCAATGGTAGAGAAGGAAACAGGTACATATATCAAGAAGCTAAGGTCCGATGGAGGGGGAGAATATTTCTCCAATGAGTTTTCTAATTTTTTAATGGATCAAGGCATCAAGAGGCAAGTAACATGCAGGTACACACCCCAACAAAATGGAGTAGCAGAGAGAAAGAATAGATACATTGCCGAGATCGCTAGAGCAATGCTTAATGAGATGAATGTACCTAACATGTTTTGGAGTGATGCAGCAAATACCGCCGTGTATCTAATGAATAGGGCTCCTACCTCAGGGATCCATGGCTTGACACCATATCAAGCCTATTATGGTAAGAAACCTGATCTTTCCCACTTGAAGATATTTGGATGTACTTGTTATGTACATGTGCCAAGTGAATTGAGGCACAAGCTACAACCAAAGGCAGAAAAGTGTGTGTTTCTAGGATATTCAAATGATCATAAAGGTTACAGGTGCTTCAACCCAAACACAAAGGACTTGAGGATATCAAGGGATGTAGCATTTGATGAGCTACTCCCTTGGTATAAGAAGTATGATTGTATGCAGGACTATGAAGAAGAAAATCATGGACATGATGAAGAACAAATCGACCTAGAGCTAAGCGGCCCAAGGTGTTCCATCAATGAAGATAGTTCAAGCATGAACTCACCATGGAGGGGGAGATCTTCATCAAGCTATGAAGCACAATCAATCAACAAAGGCAAAGCAACATTGGTGGAGTTGGATGAAGAAGGTAATGAAGTTGAAGATGATGAAGGACACATGATGGAGAAAGAAGCCATGTCAAAGAAAGAGATCAAGTTCCCAAGGCAAAGGAGGTTTATTCCTCCAAAAGGTGAAGAAAGGAAGTCTTCTAGAGTTGAGTATCCAACTCAAAGGTTTACTTATGATTCATACATGGCAACACATTATGCATATATGAACAAAGTAGTAGAAGATCATGAGCCCGATTGCTATGAAGATGCAAGCAGGTACACCGAATGGAAAGAGGCAATGCAAGAAGAGATCGACGCACTTGAGGAGAATCAAACATGGACTCTAGTGCCCAAGAAGGATAACATGAAGGTAATAGGTAATAAGTGGGTGTATAAAGTAAAGAGGAATTCAGATGGATCTATTTCTAGGTTCAAAGCAAGATTGGTGGCCAAGGGTTGTGCACAAACATATGGAGTGGACTTTGAAGAGACATTCAGCCCCGTGGCAAAGATGAGCACCATTAGGACACTCATTGCAATGGCTGCTAGCAAAGGATGGAAGCTTTTCCAATTGGATATCAAGAATGCCTTTCTCAATGGAGACTTGGAAGAAGAGGTATACATGGAGCAACCACTAGGTTTTGTTCATAAAGAGTTTCCACATCATGTTTGTAGGTTGAAGAAGGCACTTTATGGCCTAAAGCAAGCTCCAAGGGCTTGGAACCAAAGATTGGTGGACTATTTGATCAAATGTGGTTACAATCAATGCAAGGCAGATCCATCTCTCTTCATCAAACAAAGAGGAGAACTTGTGGTCTACATGTGTGTGTATGTAGATGATCTTATCATTACAGGTAATGATACAAAGGGCATTGAGGAGATCAAGGCAAAGCTTGGAAAGGAGTTTAGGATCTCTGATCTTGGAGATCTTAGGTATTTTCTTGGCATTGAAGTTGTATACAAAGAAGAAGGTATTATGCTCATACAAAGGAAGTATATTCTAGACCTACTTGAGAGGTTTGGGATGCTACATTGCAAGCCTATTTCAAATCCCATGGAAGTTAATGTAAAGCTAAGCTCCATTGATGGAGAGCCATTAGAGGATGTAACTTTGTATCGATCTATTGTAGGCTCTTTCAATTATGCCACAATAACCAGGCCCGACATAGCATATGGAGTTGGAGTGTTATCACAATTTATGCATAGTCCAAGGACTACACACTTGCAAGCTGCAAGAAGAATGTTGCGATATCTCAAAGCCACTATAAATGAAGGATTGTTCTACTCATTTGATGATGATATGCAGGTCAAAGCTTATTCCGATGCCGATTGGGCCGGTTCGAAGGAAGATAGAAGGAGTACAAGTGGTTACCTAGTCATGCTAGGTAGCAAGATCATTTCATGGATTTCAAAGAAGCAACCCACGGTGGCATTATCTTCCACCGAGGCTGAGTATAGAGCTTTGGCTCAAGTCACATGTGAGCTAATGTGGATTAAGAAGTTATTTATGGAGCTTAATTTGCAGGTTGACACATATCCAATTTTTTTGTGACAACATGAGTAGCATTCATCTAGCATCAAATCCTGTCTATCATGCTAGAACCAAGCATATTGAAGTGCACTATCACTTCATAAGGGAAAAGGTGATATCCAAGGAAGTTTCAGTACATCATATTGGTACCAAGGACCAAGTTGCGGACATGTTTACAAAGGCTTTGGATGGGATGAAGATTTCAAAATTCAAGCAATGCATCAACATGAAGGAGCTTGGATGAGGATGAAGAATTGAAGCTTGAGGGAGAGTGTTAAAAGTCAAGCTTCAAGCTAAAAATTCGTGGGGAATCTTTTATGGAAATGTGGAGCAATCAAAGGAAGCCAAAAGCCACGAGATTCCATCAAGAAAAGTCACTCAACCACTCCCCAAGTCATCTCAACTAATTCCTACAAGTTAGGAGGCTGATTTGGAAAGGTAGTTCCTAGATTTTACAGTGTTTTCCCATATATTCTATGCTTAAAGATTAGTATTACTTTGCTATTCCCCCAAGTATTAGGTGAGGAGGGCTCCAAGCAGTAGTCTCCCAATTATTGGGTGACGAGGGCTCCAAGAAGTAGTCTCCCAGTTATCGGGTGAAAAGGGGGAGGGCCCAATTTCGATAGTCACCTAGATGTGATAGAAGATGAAAATTGGTCGCCCAAATTGTGTTGTGGTGAGAAAACGTGGTCACCTAAGTCTTGGTATACCCAAAATAGATGGCCAGCTAAGTCGTAACATTCTACAATTGGTGGTTGCCTAAGTTCCTCCATGCACATTGTCAACTTAATGCAAGAGAAATTGGACTAGTAGTCACCTTGTATTATGAGTAGTAGTCGCCTTTTATTTTTTCTAGTGTCTCCTAAACCGAAGGAAAATGGTCGCCCATTTCGCAAAAGAGTATGTTAATTGATCTTCCTAAAAATATGGGATCACAAATCAAGAGATTATGCTAATTGGTTTTCCTAAAGACAAGGACTCTCTGATTTTGCAAGAGAATATGTTAATGATCTTCCTAAGAACACAGCGAGTGATCATCCTTGTTTTACAAGAAGTTAAGTCAACGATTTTCCTAAAAACAAGGCAAGCACGCTCCACACTTTCGCATATAAGCAGAAAAAGTGAGTGAGTTCTTATTTCATACAAGATCTTCATATGATCAAAGGGGCAGCCGCTTTCAGAGTTTTATGCCAAGGAGTAATAGGTGCATTTTTTCTGAATATGGGAGAGTTGTTCATAGCACCTAAGGATGATACCCTGTTGCACTTGCTTTTTCTTTGCTTCAATCAACTTCCATGTTCTTGCACTCTTTGCCTAGCTATGTGTCGAGATGCATTTGCTTCACTATGTCTACTTTCATCCTTGGATTTGCTTGTACTCCTCCATTTTGGGGCTCCAAGGGTAGGAATGGCCCTCATCTATTGGGCGACGGGTCTCTCTATGATACCACTAATCCTTAAGAGGGGGACGGGTCGTGCTATGGGAGACCCACTAGCCCCTTATGGCTAGAGGTTGCCAAGGGGTGGCCCCAAGCCCATTTAGGACCAAGGGTCCCCAATATGGAGGCCCCTAACTCAAAGTATTGCTTGTTCTTGAAGAAATTTTCCAAGGATCTTCAGAGAGTGCTCCACCAAAATTTTCCAAGAGGATTCTTGAAGAAAATATCCCAAGGGCTCTAAGAATCATGCCATAGCCTATGCAAAATGACAACACTTGTATATGAAAACTTAGCCCTTAGTTCCAAAGACAAAAGATCAACCACTCCATAGCTTCAATATTCTATAGAGGAACTAGTCCGAAGAAGAATATTATCTTTTTCTTCACTAAAAACTCCCACATCAAGTATTAGCATTGTCCCACTACAACTTCTTTTTCTTTTTTGATGATTCAAATAAAATCAAGTATAAAAAATGAAATGAATCGAACAAAGGTATGTTTAATGAATGAATTCCTTCTAGATTGATTTAATTTAGATAATTCTTCACCCTAGAGATGTCGGCCATGGGCAAGTTCTCACCCTAGAGGTCTTCCAATTATAATGCTCCCTATGGTAATGCGTTCATCACTTTGTAGGATCCTATCCACTTAGGTGCTAGTTTGGTGGATGCTAGCGGAATCCGATAGACAAAGACCAAAGATTGATCTTACAGTTCATTAGCGAGTAGATACCTCTCATGCATCCTTTTGTGCTTCTCTTACTTTACCTATAGTTTTCAAATACTTGCTTCCCTGCACTCTTCCAATGCTACAAGTCTCCACATTTAAGGTTCAATTCCAATAGTTTTGGCTTAAATTTCTTTTTTGATGAATTCAAAAGGGACCAATGCCTCCTTAACACAAACGAGGAGAAATGGCCTCTCGACAATGTGCCTGTTGTTGTAGTATGAAAGGCCCATATTGAACTAATAAGAGCTTGTGGCCAAGAGCTATGGTGTTCAAAGGCCAATTTGCACAATAGCCCAACCAAAATCTTGTTACATCTTTCTACATGCCCATTTTCTCTCGGATACTAAACACTCAAATTTTTGTGGAAAATCTTGTACTATCAAAAATTAAATGGACTAGGTGATTTACAAAATATGTTCCCCTAGCACTACTAACTTCTAGTGAGCAACCAAATGTGTTTTTACGTAAACTTGACCACTCTCATAGCAATCCAATCCACAATAGCCTGAGTTTCTACCCACTTAGTGGCATAGGATGTGGCTATCAAAATATACATTTTACCACAAAGTTGATAAATTGGACTAATGTATATGATAAAATCAAGCCACACCGTTCAAGAAGTTTCCACCTAGTTGAAATGACTACTCATTGAAAATTAAGCCTTGTTGGTCTAGATGCACATCTCTGGCAAATGTCACATTCTTTGGCAAATCTTATATCATGCCTATAAATATAAGGACACCATAATCCCTTGTGATAAGATAAAAAAAAATATTCTATTTAAGTTCTTATCTTTAGGAGCAATTTCATTGAATAAATATCACTTTTCGATATTGCAAATCTCTTAAATAAAACCACAAAAGACATATCTCTAAATCTTTTAAGAAGAAGAATTCTAAGTTTTCATGTTTCATTTAGGACTATGCATCATTACCATAGATGCAAACATGGAATTTAAAGTCCATATATCGAATATCAAATTCAAATTTGTTTAAATTTCAATTCCTTTGCTTTCATTTTCGTAAATCCTTTCGACAAAATCAAGTGAGAGCTCTCATTTTGAAGTACCCATAGAATTTTGGAAACTATGATAAGTTCCATCCTTTTTGGATGCATTGCAAGTTACAGAAGAATGTGTAAGATCGCATTCTAAACTTGTGTTTATGGCTCTTTAAGTAACTTCTATACTTAGATGGATCATAAATGTTTTTAGGTTTGCAAGTATTCATGAACACTTGATCAATAATATGGCAAGGGTTTTTTTGAAATATAAAAAAAATTTCTACTTTATGCGTACTTTTCTATGCAAGACATCTTTAATACTTAATGTAAACCTTTCTTTAAGTATTTGATGCATAAATGTCCGTTAGGACGGAAAATTGTAGCTACTTGAGTTGTCAAGTCATGGCCAAGCACCTAACTAGCTTTTTTCATCTCCTGAAATGTGAAGCTTGATCCTTAAAAAGTAAGCTTACTACTTAGAAAAGTACATTCAATTTTTTGTTTAGCAAATAATCATCCTCATTTTTTCATGCAAATGCATGTGCTGGTATGCAAATGCATATGTTCATATGCACGTGTTGGCATGTTTTTTTGCATGCTCTAAGCTTATTCCAGCATTTCACATGCTTTACATGAATGCAATTCATGTATCTTAATTATGCACACCATAGTATCTTTGATTTTTTTTTATGTATCAATATGCTAGTGCACATTCTTGAGTGCATGAAAACATTTTTGAACAAGAATGAAGTTTGCATTATCATGCATTAAGCTTGTTGGAAAGTCTAAATGCCTACATACGTATGTAAGTGTGAGTTTGAATCCAAACAAAAATAGCTCAAATGATTTTGCTTTACCTAGAAAACTATTTTTCTGCACATCCAAGTTATCTATCGCCTCTTCATGTTGCTAGTACTCCATATTATAGTTCTTCTTCTTCTGTAGATCACACACAATAAGTAAGTATCTTTGGGACCGCAGAAAACTTAATGTGGCATCACTAATGGTTAGATTGCCTCCCTTTGGAGTGGCCACCTTCCAGTTTGAGGCTCAATAGTGGAGTTGCATGATTTTTTTCCTTTTGGTTGTAAAGAGGCGATGAAGAAGAAAAAGGGTGGTGAAGATATACTGGCTAGAGGTTGTGGATACATGAGAATAGATTCGATATTGGATAAAGCATGCCTCTCTCATGACCAAGGTTGATAACTCAATTCCCCTTTCTAATGTTCTACAAAGATTCTCCCATTTTGCATCTCTGCATCCAAAAAGCATTGAAGTTTTTATTGGGAACGTCATCTTTTATATGATTGTGTGAGTGCTTGTAGTGAATAGCGCAACTCATCCCTATAAACACCGATTTTGATTTAGATTACCCAAATCAATCTATTGAGATAACACTTTTTTTCCCTGATATGTAATCCAGATAGAGGATTGAATAGAGAAAACAAAATTCCAAGCTCATGGATACAAACAAATTAGCTTGTTCAAGAAGAAGAAAGAAAAAACAACGAGGTTTCTCTGCGAATGAGCGAGAGAAGCATGCAAGCTACCATAGAACTATGTGATCTTGATTTTTGACATACAAAACGTGTTGAAACTTGAATATATCTATCAACTTAGAACATCTATGGAGTGCTCGAACCAGTAAATAGATTTATTTCATTTCCATAACAAAAGAGCCAATTCTTTTCTTCCTAGTAACAGCTACTACCTCATGTTTACACTTCTCCATGTACGCTTGATAATGTGGACCCTTTTTTGAGACGTGCTTGCATGTTCAGTCTGAGCTTTTCATTTTGCGTTCGACCTTGAAATTTCTAAGAGAAACACACAAGTAAAGATGTCCCTATACTATTTATCGCAGTATCCATTGATCCTTCATCATATCTCAAGCTTAAATCAACTGCCGCACTAAAATAATTAAGAAAAGAAGGACTATTTCTGCAGCGCATTTTATATCTTTCAAGTCGATTTCATGTATGTGTTCTATTTTATTTTGTGCTCAGACGCAGAAAATAATAAAATTAATAGCCGTATATACTCTATGAGATCGATGATCCGTTGACTTTCTTGAGCAAAGTATTGCTATTTATTTCTGCATGCTGAGAGAAACTGGTAGAATACGTTCCGTAGAAAATGAGAGCGGAAGGATCAAAACAGCGAGTGTTGTTTTATACACTCTTTGCCTTATGGTCAAATAGTCGTAAGGTACGTAGAAGTCGCACAAGAGTTCAGAAAAATTATGTTGACAACGTGGATTGAATTTATACGCACAACATCGCTCGCAGAGATCAATCATATATAGAAACAGCTGCTTTGTATGAATTGTGTAAATCATGTAAGGCGGAGAAACCTCCATTTCTACGATAATCATGTGTAAAGGGAACGAATGCTTGTAGGGAGATGTTATATAAATGGTATTTATATAAGCAAATTCTTTCATGTAAAATCATGATAAGCTCATCTCCATCCATTACAAGGAATACAGACGCATAGCCACGATTAAGGTGACACAATTTCATCGCTATAAAATTGCAAAAAGCATCACAAGAAGCATTGAGCACAGATCGTTCGTTAAAGGAAGAGCAAAACGACGAACAAAATGACATTTTTATCCATGTGTGGCATGACGGGATGTGTAATGCTCTCAGTGAGCGTTGCTAAAGTGATGACTTAAAAAAGCGTCACATAAGGGATGGTAAATAACATCGCTTATGTGATGCAAATTGCAGTGCTTTTTACGATGCCTTACCATCGCTTACACGATGGCTTTTTGAAGAAAAAAATTAAAACGTTGCAGGCTCTTCGATCGGCATCTTCACGCATCGGATCGAAGAGCTCTCCAACACTCAAAATTGTGCTATGCTTACGAAAACAAACAATCGCTTGCAGAATTGTTGTTTTTTATAATCGCTATCTTATTGTCTCTCTCTGTCTCTGTTTCTCTCTTTCTACCTCTTTCCCTCTTTGATTTATCTCTCTCTCTATCTCTCTTTATTGCAGGTTATTCAAGAAGCTAACCAAGCAAAAAATATGGCTAACCATTGTAAGTACAATTTCCATTCTTTGTATATCATTTGACTTGTGTTATTTTCATTAGTTAACATACTCACACTTATTGATATCCACATATACACTTATACATGATGAAGATGCATGTTCACACATACACACATATACACATATACACATGCACATACACACACATATATACACACACATACATGTGCACATACAATTACACATAAACACACATATACATGCATATGCACAAACATTTCTACAACCACATAAAGAGACTTTCATGCATGCACTATTGCATATATATATATATATGTATATATATATATATATATATATATATATATATATATATATATATATATATATATATATATATATATATATATATATACACATTAACATATGCTTAAATACATGTATATGCGCATCCACATGCATGGAAATGCAAATGCATCCACACACACATGCATGCTTCATACATATACACATGCATATACATACACTTGTATATGTGTATACACATACACATACATATGCACATATGTATATATACGCATATATATGCACATACGTACACACACATATAAACATACACACACATGCACATACATACATATACACATATACATGCACATACATATACACACACATACACATGCACATGCACATACACATATACACACATATACACTTACACATGCACATGCACATACATACATATACACACACATACACATGCACATGCACATACACATACATACACATATACAGTTACACATGCACATGCACATACATGCATATACACATATACATATAAACATCCATTCACATACACAAACATATTACACACATATACATTCACATACGTACACACATATGAATGAATTATATAATAAAATTACTAAAACACATGCTTAATAGAAACAATAATAAAAATCAGTAGAACAAAACTTTTCATTACTCAATAGCATACACACAATTCAAAACATAACTGAAATGAACAATATATTGATAATATATATATATATATATATATATATATATATATATATATATATATATATATATATATATATATATATATATATATATATATATATATCTGTGTGTGTGTGTAAATACATATTTGATGGAGAGTGTTAATCTCCAAAAGAACAAGCTATTCTTGATGTTAGAGCACCTCTATATCAAGAACAACTCAAAATCTTTAGCAATTTGGAGGATCAATACTCAGTTATCAAATCTTGAACTAATTGTGCAGAGAGTCACTAGTTAGAAAGTCTGTTGCACATAACTCATTCATTGACTATTCAAACGTGTAAAGTTTTTTATAAAACTTTGCATAAGGTGTTGTCTAATGTTTGCACACCTTCTCCAATTTAAAACCTCTCAAAAGACTCAATAGAGCTTGAGAAATGACTTAAACAATTCACCTATGTTTGAATCTGTTCTCCTGGATAGTCGATTCAGACACTTGCAACTTCTAACACATAGTTCTCCCAAACTAGAACTCGTTTAAGAAAATGCTTTTAGCAATAGATGGCTTACCTTTGAGCTTAGATTTTGACTCCTCTTTTGTCCAAAAATTTACACTGTGCACGGAGAATTGATCACTTCTTTGATCATCGAGATTGCACATATTTCAAAAGACACTTTTCAGTTCTTCACATACAAATGTTCCTACACATAATTCTCTCAGCATGTTTACAATTAGGCTCTCAAAATTTAACCATAGACTCATTAAATATGGAATAAGACATCTACAAAAGGATCCTTGAAATGATCCTCAAGTGTCTAATGACCATTCTAACTTCTAATTCGTGTCATATCATACTCTCTCATATTTTCCCCAACTTTTTACTTGTATATATAGGCATATATGTACAAGCTCATGACTAAAACAAAGATATATGTGAGCTAGCTATAGTTTAATGTACATATATAAACAAGTCGTCTTTTCCTGAATATGTTCTATCTTCACTCTTCATTTGTTGATCTTTTCTTCTTCCTTTAGATTCAAGTCTTTATCCAAAACATCAATTGGTGATTGACTTGCACCAACAGCTCCCCCTCAATCATCAATTGAGGTTTTCTCTATCTTCTTTATGACTTCAATCTCCTTATCAATCAGCTTCTCTCTTAGAAAGCGATACTGAATCTCAATGTGTTTTGTCCTAGCATGAAAAAGAGGGTTAGCAGCTAGATACAATGAACTCATGTTATCTGCATGAATAGTGGGTGTACTCTGAATGATGTCAAAACTCTTCATAACAGTCTTTAGCCATATGACGTCTCTTGCAGCTTCATCCATACCTTTAGACTCTGCCTCTGTAGATGATAAAGCAACTGTGTGTTGCTTCTTAGAACACTAAGAGATTAACTTATCTCCCACATAACACAAGTATCCATAAGTTGATCTGCTATCATCAGGATTACCTGCCCAATCAGTATCACTATACATCTTGATGTTTGTATCTGATGTAAAGCCATAATACGAACCTTCCTTGAGTGTACCCTTAATGTATCTCAATACTCTTTGTCCTGCAACCCAATGTTCTTTCCTAGGGCAATGCATGGATTGAGACAAGACTCCAATTGCATATGACAAGTCAGGCCTAATTAATGTAGGATAGTTTAAACTACCAATGAGACTTTGATATAACTTCATATCCTTGAATCCGTCTCCTCCATATCTGCTCAACTTGTGATTCACTTCCATTGGAGTCGGTGCCAACGTGCAATCATCCATTTTAAAATTGATCAACAAGTTCTTCAAATACCTTTCTTGAGTCACATATACTCCATGTTGAGTATATGAAATCTCCAGGTGCAAGAAATATGACAAGTCTCCCAAGTCACTAATCTTGAACTCTTTCTCCATTTGTTTCCTTAGGAATTGTATGCCCTTCTCATCTACTCCTGTAAGGATTATATCATCAACATATATGCACATGTAAATGAACCCATCATCACTTGTTTTCACAAGCAAGCTACTATCTGCAATATAACCATTTAGAAAAGCATTTTTCACATCTAATTGACATAGATTCCAACCTTTACATGCAGCAAAAGCTATGAGTGTCCTGATGGTTGTCATCTTTGCCACAGGACTATAGTCTCATCATAATCTATACCATTTGTCTGAGCATACCCTTTCACAACAAGTCTAAGTTTATATCTAGACACACTTACATCTGCATACCTCTTTGTCTTGTAGACCCATTTGAATCCAATGATCCTCTGACTATTTGGTTTAGCAACCAAATCCCAAGTGTCATTCTCCATCAATGCATCATATTCTTCCTGCATAGCTCTCTCCCAATTTTCCTTACCTTTTGCCTCTTCATATGTAGAAGGGTCTTCATCTACTTTCACCATGTAAGCATAATCTTTAGTAGTCAGAAAAGAAGTTTCATAGCTATACCTTGTAGGCTGCCATTTGTGTCTTGATGAGCTTCTAAGCTCTCCACTTCTTGAAGTTTTTTGTTCATCACATTCTGGATCAAACCTTGGCACTTCTTCAACTTCCACTTGTACTTCATTACTCTCTTCTTCATCAAATATCTGAACCTTTGATTTAACCTTCTTCTGATACACAACTTCTTCATCACCTGCATAAATATTGATTATACCTGCATACCAAGTACCTTGCTCATCAAATGTAACATCCTTTGATACAAGGAATTGCTTTGTGGATGGACTCCATAACCTATATCCCATCTGCTTATCATCATATCCAATAAACACATACTTTTCAGCTTTAGGTTCCAATTTATGTCTCAATTGAGATGGCACATATGCATAGGCCAAACATCCAAACACTTTGCAAAGATCTAAGGTATGTCTCTTACCCCATCATGCCTCATATGGTGTCATACCTGCAAAGCTTTACATGGTAATATATTGACCAAATATGTGGCTATATTTATAGCCTTAGCCCACAAATAATTTGGGTTATTTTTCTCCTTCATCATAGATCTTGCAAACTCAACAAGAGTTCTATTTCTCCTTTCTACTACACCATTTTGTTGAGGAGAGTATTTGCAAGTAACTTCCCTTTTTATACCTTCATTCCATAAGGAATCACTGAACTCATTAGAGAAATACTCTCCCCCTCCATCTAACCTTAGTCTCTTCAACTTCTGACCTGTGATTCTTCCTGCATACACATGATAATGTTTGAATGTATTAAATACCTCTGATTTATCTTTGATCACATAGATAGCGATCCACCTAGTAGCATCATCAACATATATGCACATGTAAATGAACCCATCATTACTTGTTTTGACAAGCAAGCTACTATCTGCAATATAACCATTTAGAAAAGCATTTTTCACATCTAATTGACATAGATTCCAACCTTTACATGCAGCAAAAGCTATGAGTGTCCTGATGGTTGTCATCTTTGCCACAGGACTATAGTCTCATCATAATCTATACCATATGTCTGAGCATACCCTTTCACAACAAGTCTAAGTTTATATCTAGACACACTTCCATCTGCATACCTCTTTGTCTTGTAGACCCATTTGCATCCAATGATCCTCTGACTATTTGGTTTAGGAACCAAATCCCAAGTGTCATTCTCCATCAATGCATCGTATTCTTCCTGCATAGCTCTCTCCCAATTTTTCTTACCTTTTGCCTCTTCATATGTAGAAGGGTCTTCATCTACTTTCACCATGTAAGCATAATCTTTAGTAGTCAGAAAAGAAGTTTCATAGCTATACCTTGTAGGCTGCCATTTGTGTCTTGATGAGCTTCTAAGCTCTCCACTTCTTGAAGTTTTTGGTTCATCACATTGTGGATCAAACCTTGGCACTTCTTCAACTTCCACTTGTACTTCATTACTCTCTTCTTCATCAAATATCTGAACCTTTCATTTAACCTTCTTGTGATACACAACTTCTTCATCACCTGCATGAATATTGATTATACCTGCATACCAAGTACCTTGCTCATCAAATGTAACATCCTTTGATACAAGGAATTGCTTTGTGGATGGACTCGATAACCTATATCCCATCTGCTCATATCCAATAAACACATACTTTTCAGCTTTAGGTTCCAATTTATGTCTCAATTGAGATGGCACATATGCATAGGCCAAACATCCAAACACTTTGCAAAGATCTAAGGTATGTCTCTTACCCCATGATGCCTCATATGGTGCCATACCCTGCAAAGCTTTACATGGTAATCTATTGACCAAATATGTGGCTATATTTATAGCCTTAGCCCACAAATAATTTGGGTTATTTTTCTCCTTCATCATAGATCTTGCAAACTCAACAAGAGTTCTATTTCTCCTTTCTACTACACCATTTTGTTGACGAGAGTATTTGCAAGTAACTTCCCTTTTTATACCTTCATTCCATAAGGAATCACTGAACTCATTAGAGAAATACTCTCCCCCTCCATCTAACCTTAGTCTCTTCAACTTCTGACCTGTGATTCTTCCTGCATACACATGATAATGTTTGAATGTATTAAATACCTCTGATTTATCTTTGATCACATAGATAGTGATCCACCTAGTAGCATCATCAAGATAAATCACATAATATCTTGAACGATTTATATTGAAATCCTTTGATGGCCCCCACACATATGTGTGTACCAACTCAAGCTTCTCTGAATACATGAAACCATGCTTAGAATATGATTGCTTATGAGCCTTACCCAATTGACATGCATCACATCTATATGTCATATGTCGACGTGCAACATTAGGCAATCCAAGCACTCAACCACTGTTAACCATATCCTTAATACCTCTTTCATTGAAATATCCAAGCCTTTTGTGCAAAAGATCTAACTTAGAAATCTTATGTCCTCCATAAGTGAACAAGGCATGACCCACATTACCTTGAATCTTTAATGTGAAGAGTCTCCCTTCTTTCTTCCATGAAACAATTTGTTTATACCCATTTCTAGAGTCTTCCACAAAAAATCCAGAACCTTACTTCATAACCTTTTTCAACAATTTGTCCTACACTTATCAAATTCTTTGGAGTTGTAGGAACATATAAGACCTTACTCAGAAGAGTACTTCCATGCTTGGCCTTCACTGATCCAATTGACTTCACATTGTGCTTTGTATTGTCACCTATTTGCACTACATGATTAGCTACCTTATTCTGCAAATCAGTCATCCAAGCTATATTACCACTTAGGTGATTGCTACACCCTGAGTCAATGTAGAAGACTCTTTGTTCTTCACTTTGCTTTTCACAAGTTGCATTCATAATCAAGGTTGAATTATCCTTCTGATCTGAAGCATAATTGTAGTAGGTATTGTTGTAGGATTGACTTTGGAATCCTCTACCTGCATTTCTTCCAAAGTAACCTCTACCTCTCAAATTACCTCTTTGGTTTCTACCACCTCTTCCTCTTGAATTAAAGTTCTGATTATATCCACCATTATTCTAATTATTATGCCAACAATCATGAGCTAAGTGATTTGTCTTAGCACAAATCCAGCAAGCTTTGGCTCCATCTACTTTTGCCACCTCCTCTTCCTCTACTTTTGCCACCTCCTCTTCCGCTTAGGAAGTTGGCTTGACTAGTTGTGCATTCATCTTCATTTGCTTGTTGCTTACCTCTGCTATTCTTCTTCTTATCCTTTGAATACATTGCTTGACCTGCACTCTTATCACCATCACCTTTGACATCTTGCTCAAAATTTAGCATGTGTCCTAGCAACTGATTTAAATTCGGAGTGAAATGATCTAGTGATAATTCAGTAGACAAAATGAATGGCTTCCATTTCTCATCTCCTCTCAAACGTGTGAGGATTTGCCTTACCAATTTATCCTCCTCAATATCTTCATCAACTGCTCCCAATGCATCTGCAATGTCCTTCATCCATGTTACATAATCAGAAATGGATTGAGAGGCCCTCTTCTTGAATGTGGTCAACTCTTCCCACAAAGATGCTTTCCTTGACTTTGTAGTGTTTTGGAAATGCTCCTCCAAACCATTCCATATATCACTTGCACTTTCAAGCCCTCTAATATGATGTAGCAAATAATCATTGACTCCCATGTACATAATGCTCCTTGCTTGAGCATCTCTCTTCATCGAAGTCTTCAAATCTGATAGTACATCCCTAGTTGGAACACTAGGATCTCTGAATTGAGGTTTTTCTTCTTCACCTGTAATGTAACCTATCAAGTCTTTGCTCATGAGATGAGCTTCCTTCCTCATTGACCATGCTGGATAGCTTTCTCTATCCAATTTCTCTATTTGAAGAGAATCTCCCATCCCTTCTTCACCTATGTACTAAATTCTTCAAACTTTATGAGGAATAGGTGTACCTTTACTTCGAATGAAGTTTGTTTTGATCTTCTTGATGACTTCTAGCCTCCTTCTCAAACTTTCCTTTCAAAACCTTCAAATGTTGATTTGTGTATGTGTGCAGCAGTACGGGTCCTCCTTTCTTCAATTTTGATGATTCCTGCTCTGATACCACTTATGGAGAGTGCTAATCTCCAAAAGAACAAGCTATTCTTGATGTTAGAGCACCTCTATATCAAGAACAACTCAAAATCCTTACCAATTTGGAGGATCAATACTCAATTATCAAATCTTGAACTAATTGTGAATAAAGTCACTACTCAAAAAGTCTACTACACATAACTCATTCATTAACTCATCAAATGTGTAACGTTTTTTATAAAACTTTGCACAAGGTGTCGCCTAATGTTTTCCCATGTTGTCCAGTTTAAAACATCTCAAAAGACTTAGTAGATCTTGAGAAATGACTTAAATAGTTCACTTATGTCTACAATTATTCTCCTGGATAGTCAATTCAATTACCTACAACTTCTAACACATAGTTCTCCCAAATTAGAACCCGTTTACGCAAATTCTCCTCATTTGTGCAAAACTTTACAGTGTGCACTGAGAACTGATCACTTCTTTGATCATCCAGATTGCACCTGTTTCAGAAGACACTCAATAGTTCTTCACATACAAATGTTCCTACACATAATTCTCTCAACCTCTTTAAAATTAGGCTCTCAAACTTTAACCATAGAATCATTAACTATGGAATTAGACATCTAAAAAAGGATTCTTGAAATGATTAGGCACAGAAGGAGAATACAGCAAAATATCGGGTGCAACTTTTTCTTCTATTGAAAAAAATTTACATCTGAATGATGAGAGAGTTCTTCCTCACTTCTCATGTGTCTAATGACCATTCTAACTTCTAATTCTTATCATATAATACTCTGTCATATTTTCCTCGACTTTTTACTTGTATATATAGGCATATATGTACAAGCGCATGACCAAAAAAAAAGATATATGTGAGCTAGCTATAGTTTAATGTACATATATATACATGTCTTCATTTCCTGAATATGTTCTATCTTCACTCTTCATTTGTTGATCTTTTCTTCTTCCTTTGGGTTCAAGTCTTTATCCAAAACATCAATTGATGATTGACTTACACCAACAATATCCAATGTCATAACCAAGAATCCTAATCATCATCATCATGATCATGATGATGATCATCATCATCAGCATCACAATCATCCTCATCCTCATCCTCATCCTCATCATCATGATCATTTGCATGATCTAATGTATCTGTGTGAGCAGCCTGTGATGATTGAGATCATCCCTATCTGTCTATCTCTCCACCTCATCCATATCTGCCTCTCCATTATAATCTTGTATTAAACATAAATAAGTAAAACAATGAAAACATCCATAAAAATAAAATAATTATATAAAATTTAATAATACTCACTAACATCTAGATGATCTGGCATATACTCGCTCAAATGTCGATATCCAGAATGTGTAGCATACTCGATCTCATGTTTCATAGGATACCGGCCATAATCCTTTCACAACATTGAAACAAATAAAAAACATTAGTTTCTTGCATTTTAACTAAAATAAAAAATATACTCATAGTAACACATATACTTACAACTGTAGCTACAAAACCATGATAGCCCATTTTGCCTAGGTGCGATGTGTGACCCAAATCAAGTCTCTTATTTGCAGTAGCTTGTTTCTTTAAAGAAAAAAGAAATACATAAATTAATTGTAAAAAAAATTACTAAAATATATGAAAATTATAAATATAAACTATTAATATGTATACCTTCTACTGAGGAAATGACTCTTGAAGACGTAGCTCTCTACGAAAAAACTACGATGTCTTAGGTGGTATGTTAGGTCACGTCTTATTTTTTTCCACCATACAATATCTCTTGTTACTTTAATCTCAAATAGAAAAAAAGAAACGTAATACATACACATATATACACACACATACACATACCCACATACACATAAACATGCAAACATATATGCATACATATACACATATACATAAATATAACATAAACACACATATACATATCCACATATATATGTACACACATGCACATACATGCATATACACTCATTCATACAAAATACATGAATTTATCCCAGAATAATGTGTATTTATGTATATGTGTGTATGTGTAAATGTGTATATGTGAATGTGTGTGTACGTGTAAATATGTATATGTGTATGTTTATTTGTGTAAATAATCAGATTATTAATATCAAATACCATTATTTGTAGATTTTGATCTATCAGATTGGACTCCACCACTGTCTCGTAATTGTGCAAGGACTATATTCTATAAGTATTTGAAAATTTTAATTTTAAGTATATTTGATAGATACATAACTCATATATTTTTTTGTTTCTTGTTCTAATCAGATTGTCATCAATTAGAGGGCACTCCACCACCTCCTACCCATGTAAGGACTTCATGTGTCCTATGATAGGAATTATGATGAATTTACTATCAAGAGCATATCATATGTTGGTGTAACTCTTGCTATGGCATGTATTGAAGACCATGATTGGAATGTATTGAACATGAGGTAGAGTATGGTACTTTTGAGCATGCACCATCACCTCGTCAATGTGATAATGCTTTGGTATATATGTTTTCTATAAATTGATGTCATTATTTTATTTAAAAACCATATACAAAATCATATTACTATTGATATACAGGAATACTTGTCATGGACTTGTTGTTCATCAATTACAAGCAAAGGTTTACCTCCTAGATTAAAGACTGAAATGGCTAGAGATTATCCATTGCCAGCTCGTGATCTTTCTCTAGTACAAACATATGATACAAGAAGATATGGAGGATGGAATAGAGGACCACTTCCTTTAGATGGAGATGCTTTCAACTTCTAGGGGTCATTGCTATATTGTAGAGGGTTTGTATGCGCCTCCGAACTCTGAAGTCACTCTTATGTCATTTTGTGGTCCTATATATGGATGGGGAGATTGGCATCCACTTGCAAGTTATGTTCAAAGTATGAATACTTATGGAATATGTTTGAATGCAGCATCCCTTACTAGCAGAAGGATTTCACACGCATAAAATAAAAGATAATATATTGATGGAAGACCTTACACACATGGAAATATAGCAGGTTTAATAAATAGTAGTCGAGGGTTACATAATAGTTCAAGGACAAGAGCATGAAAATAGTCATGAATTACCATACATGAGTAGAGATGTATCAAGATACATAGTTGTCAATGCTATTACTACATTACATGCTCATGATGAATTATTAGTGAATTATGGATGGCCTATACCTTGAAGAGCAGCTTTTAGCTGGAGAGAGAATGAAAAATTTCTATCCATATTTAGTAACTTATATATATATTTAATTTTATGTTTAAACTTTACTTTTTATTCATTTATGGAATACTAATGATTTTTATTCATGTGTGTAGATTCCAATGTATGATGTTGATGATATTCCTCCACACCATTCACAATTTCCAGTAAGACCTCATTTGTCTGAAGCTTCTATTAGGAGGCTACGCAAAAGTGATCCTGTGGAATATGGAAGGTTGAAAGATCTATATTCAAAAGAAGATAAAGTACAAGATTTGTACGACAATGATGAAGATGATGGCATGATAGATTTTACTATGGATTAGTATCAAAATGATAGTGAGAGCATTGATATTTCTAAAAATGAGAAATATCTTTGAGAGGAATGTCTAAAGCATGTATATTTAAGGAAGTCGTTTGACATGACTAACTGTGAGCTTACTTATTCTCAAAATTCAAAATCATTTTGGATGGAGTAATGTATCTGTTTCACCACTATTGTTGGAGCAAGTCTATGACAAGCCTAAATATTGGCTTGAGTCTCACAAAGTCTTAGAAGAAGCTTTAAAAAGAAGACTATGTAAAGTTCACTTGTGAACTACCTCTTGTAACTTTTGAAGAGTTTACTTAATGTAAAAGTAAGAGAATCTTAAGTGGTTGAGTCCACTTGATCAAGAATGGAAAGAGGAGCCACAAATTCGTGATTTGTGGTAGGTAGAGAATCAAATCAATCATTGATTGATTGGAGAGTGATTGAGGGAAGTTAGCCTCCCAAACTCAACTATAAATAGATGGCAGTTTTAGTCGTGGTTAGAGAGACCTATGTGAAGACCTCCAAGAGCTGAGCTTTATGCCATATCAAGGTGTGATTACAAGGCACACATATGTATCAGTAAGTCATTGTATTGTGCAAGCAATATACTTTCATTTTCATGATTATTTGAGTTCATCTTTCCATGTTCTTGTGAAGTGTACTACTCATTGCCATTACTCTCAGTTTTCTCAGTCAGCTTGCAGAGATGTTTTCTCTGAGCTTGGTGCATCATTTTCAGTGATTTAACTTGGTAAAGTTAGCTCTATAAGTCTACTATATGCTCACAAATTCTCATGTCCTTTGGATCTTCAGTTATGTTCATTTGAAGTCAACAGGGTCTGTTCATCTTCACTTCTCTATCGGGTACCCGACTTTTTCACTCCTCTTGTCAGAGCCATTTCTCAGTGGTTACTTATCCAAATTCAGTGATTTAAAGCTTGGTGGATTTAGCTTACTGTGTAGTATAACCATACAAATTTTCATAATCATTGGATTCCTACATTTTGAGTTATGTTGATTTTTCTGCTCACTGGTCTATTTCTGTAGCAGCCCGTGAAAATCGGGATGATGTCATCACTTGTTAAAACTCATTCTCAGTGTGTGGTTCATTATTTTTGATGAGATTACTCTTGAAAGTTAGCTCTTTAAGTTGCCTAGACTTCCCCAAGAGGAATTGAGCCAATTGCTGCTGTGCTCAGAGAATTATGTAAAACGCTGGACAGGTGTATGAACCAAGAATAGCAAGTTTTCACCTCTGAGGTAACTCCAACTTATCTGTTTTGATCTATCTTTTTGAGAGTGATCTTCCAAGGTACATAGGGTGTCTAATACATCCATTGGCAAGCTAAAAGGGCCCACCATATACTCCGGGAGTTCATTTGGCTAGTGTAGATCAAGGATTTTGCAACACCTCTTCATCTTCAAGCACATACCTATCCATCTCTTCACAGTGGTATCAAAGCAAGGTTGGACAACATGGCAGATGGATTTCCTTCATCAATTGACAAATTAGACAGAGGTAACTACTCAGCTTGGTCATTAAGAATGGAAGCCTATCTCCAAGGTAGAAGTTTATATGGTTATGTGGCTGGAGATGAAGTTATGCCAAGTTTCAGGAACAAAAGTCAACCAACACAAGAAGAGCAAGAAAGATTGAGCACATGGTGCTCCAAGGATGCACTTGCAAGGTCTTATCTCCTCAACTCTATCTCAGATTTTTTGTTGCCTCATATTAGAAGTTGTAAGACATCTTAGGAAGTGTGGGATGCACTTGAAGCTTTCTTTTCTTCAAGTACCAAAGCTAGGAAGCATCAACTATGGCTGGAGTTCACAACTCTCAAGAAGGCTCCCAAACAAAATGTGACTGATTTTGTCACAAAGCTCAAGGACATAGCGGATCAGTTGGGAAGCATTGGAGAGGTAATAGATGAAGAGCAAATTGTAAGGCAGGTCATCAATGGCTTGAAGGCAGATGATAAGTGGGAAGCATTCACCACAGCTATGGATTTGTACATGGACATGCATGTACCTGATTTCAACACACTCATTGGACAACTACTTACTCAAGAGGCAAAGCTTATCAAAAATGGAGAAAGCTCTAAAGGTACTCAATCTTCAGCTTTATACACGGATAAAAGCAAGTCTAAAGATAACAAAGGAAAGGCAAAGAAAGTGGATGATGAAGCAGGTACATATCAAGCTAACTATGCAGGTAGAGGAAGACATGGCAGAGGTAGAGGAAGAGGAGGTAGACAAGGCAGGGGGAGATCCCAAGACTCCAACTCATGTTCTATTTGTGGATTAACTAATCATACAACTGAAAATTGCTTTAGGAATTCCAGGAATCAAAGAGGCAGAGGATACAATAGAGGAAGTTATGGCTACTCAAGAGGAAGGTTCAACAACTACCATGGCAACTACAACAACTACAATCATTCAAACTATCAAGGAGGCTACAAAGGAAGGAGAGACTACAATAACTACACAGAAGACTCAAACAAAGAGGATTCATTATTGATCATGAACATGGCTATGCCACAAGGTAAATCTGATGAGCATGTTTTCTACATAGATTCAGGTTGTTCAAATCATGTGGCAGGAAATGTGGCACTCCTATCAGATTTAGAAGATCCAAGGAATAAGCATGAGGTACAAACAGGAGATGATACAAAACATCCTGTGGAGAAAATAGGCAATGTCAAAGCACCTGATGGAAACATCAACCTACTCAGTAAGGTACTCTATGTCCCTACCATTACAAAGAATTTGATAAGTGTTGGGCAGATAGTAGAGAAAGGGTTGCAAGTTAGGTTCACAAAAGCAGGAGCATTTGTTGAAGATCCATGTCAAGAATTCAGAAGAATTGCAAAAGGTGAAAAGACAGGTAGATTGTTCACATTTGAATTACAGGACACTAGAAACATTGCTCTCTTTAATTATGGTAGTCAGACACTCACAGAATTGGAAGTATGGCACAAAAGGTTAGCACATATTGGTGAAAGGTCATTAAAGCAAATCTGCAGGGACCAAAGTGTACTTGGACTTCCTAATTTGTCAAAACAACATATGATTTATAAGTGTAGTGCATGTCAATTTGGAAAGTCTCACAGGTTACCATTCATGAAGAAAGGTTATATGCATGGAGATCTCTTGGAGTTGGTTCATACAGATGTATGGGGACCTAGCAAGGAAGCTTCAATATCTGGATCAAGGTATTATGTTTCCTTTATTGATGATTGCAGCAGATGGACTATCCTATTCTTTATGAAACACAAAGATGAAGTTTTTTCATGTTTCAAAAGATATTTGGCTCTTGTGGAGAATCAAACAGGTAAATCACTAAAAAGGCTAAGGTCAGATGGAGGGGGAGAATACTTCTCCCATGAGTTTGATTCTTTTCTTCAAGAAAGAGGAATCAAAAGAGAGGTAACTACAAGGTACACTCCTGAGCAAAATGGAGTGGCAGAAAGGAGGAATAGGACAATTGTTGAAGCTGCAAGGTCTATGTTGAATGAAAAGCATTTACCTAATTACTTATGGGCTAAGGCTGTATCTACAGCCACTTACTTGATTAACAGGTTGCCTTCAAAATCCCTTGATGGGATGACTCCATATGAGACTTGGAATGGAAGAAGACCAAGCTTAGATCATTGTAAAATTTTTGGATGTATTGCTTTTGCTCATGTTCCTTCACAGGTTAGAGGCAAGATGGATCCAAAGGCAGAAAGGTGTGTATTTATTGGATATGACAACAATCAAAAGGGCTACAGGTTATACAACCCTACCAACAAAGGATTCTTGGTAAGCAAAGATGTAGTTTTTTATGAGAACAATTCATGGTATGAAGATTCATGCAGGAAGATCAATTTACCATATGATCTTGAAGAAGATTTTCCAAAGCTTGGTAGAGACCAACCGAAGATTGAAGAACAAGACACCTCAGAGGATGATGAAGAATCTCACATGGAAAAGATCAAAGCATGGAAGTCTAAAGGTAAAGCAAAATTGCAAGAACTTGGACATGAGGCAGAATCATCACATCATGGCCTAAGAAGATCTATGAGGGAAAAGAAAAAACCAGAATGGTATGGGTTTGACACCTCATTAGTAACTAAACATTCTATCTACATAGCACAGGACATAAACCAAGAGGAGCCATCATCATTTGAAGAGGCCAAAGCAAAAACAGAATGGAAGCATGCAATGAAGGAAGAGATTGAAGCACTTGAGGAAAACAACACTTGGGATTTCGTGCCCAAGACTTCATCCATGAAGGTAATAGGCTCAAGATGGGTCTATAAACTCAAGAAGAATTCTCATGGTTCCATTAACAGGTATAAGGCAAGGCTTGTAGCAAAAGGCTTTGCACAAACTCAGGGAATTGATTATGAGGAGACCTTCTCTCCTGTGGCAAAGATGCCTACTATTAGGGTTTTGCTTAGTATTTCCTCTTCCAAGAATTGGAAGATACTTCAACTAGATGTAAAGAATGCATTCTTGAATGGTTGGATAACAGAAGAGGTATATATGGCACAACCACCTGGTTTTGAGAATCAAGTTTATCCTGATTATGTGTGTAAACTTAACAAAGCATTGTATGGTCTCAAGCAAGCTCCAAGAGCTTGGAATTTCAGGCTTGTTTCATTCTTGCAGGACAAAGGCTTTCAACCAAGCAAGGCAGATCCTTCACTCTTTATTAAAAAGAGTAATTCCGAGGTCATCTACCTATGTGTATATGTAGATGATATTATATTGACAGGAAATGATGCAGATGGTATGAAGAAGATCAAAGATCAGATGAGAGAAGAGTTCAAGATAAGTGATTTGGGTTCACTTACCTACTTCCTAGGTTTGGAACTTGTCTACAAAGATCATGGTTTGTTTCTCACTCAAAGGAAGTACATTAAGGACATGTTGGCAAAATTCAAGATGCAAGATTGTAAGATTGCAGGTACTCCAATGGACGTCAATCACAAATTGAGCTCACATGAAGGTGAACTCATAGAGGACATCACATCATATCAAAGTCTAGTGGGTAGTCTCAACTATGCCACATTGACAAGAGTAGATATATGTTACAGTGTGAGTGTGCTAAGCCAATTTATGCACACACCAAGGAAACCACATATGGATGCTGCCAAAAGGATTCTCAAGTATCTCAAAGGAACCATAAATGAAGGACTTTATTATCCTTATGTATCTGATTTAGGTTTGAAGCTATTTACTGGTGCAGATTGGGCTGGCTCCAAGGAAGATAGAAGGAGCACTTCAGGTTATCTTACCTTTGCAGGTTCAAAGCTTATGTCATGGTCATCCAAGAAGCAACCCACAGTTGCTCTCTCTTCTACTGAAGCTGAATATAGAGGTCTTGCTATAGCTACACAAGAAGCTATGTGGATGAAGACATTATTCAAAGATCTTGGATTGGAGTTTGGAACTCCAACTATTTTTGGTGACAATATGAGTTCTATTCACTTGGCTGCTAATCCTATTTTTCATGCAAGGACTAAACATATTGAAGTTCATTATCACTATGTACGAGAGAAGGTTCTAAGCCAAGAGATTCAAATATCATATGTGTCCACTCATCAACAATGTGCAGATATTCTAACCAAAGCATTGGATGGTACAAAGCTTTGCAAATTCAAGGCTATGATTGGTTTGCAGGTAATCTTGGAAGATTGAAGACCTCAAGCATACTTGGCTTGAGGGGGAGCTGTTGGAGCAAGTCTATGACAAGCCTAAATATTGGCTTGAGTCTCACAAAGTCTTAGAAAAAGCTTTAAAAAGAAGACTATGTAAAGTTCACTTGTGAACTACCTCTTGTAACTTTTGAAGAGTTTACTTAATGTAAAAGTAAGAGAATCTTAAGTGGTTGAGTCCACTTGATCAAGAATGGAAAGAGGAGCCACGAATTTGTGATTTGTGGTAGGTAGAGAATCAAATCAATCATTGATTGATCAATCCCAAAATCAACTATAAATAGATGGCAGTTTTAGTCGTGGTTAGAGAGACCTATGTGAAGACCTCCAAGAGCTGAGCTTTATGCCATATCAAGGTGTGATTACAAGGCACACATATGTATCAGTAAGTCATTGTATTGTACAAGCAATATACTTTCATTTTCATGATTATTTCAGTTCATCTTTCCATGTTCTTGTGAAGTGTACTACTCACTGCCATTACTCTCAGTTTTCTCAGTCAGCTTGCAGAGATGTTGTCTCTGAGCTTGGTGCATCATTTTCAGTGATTTAACTTGGTAAAGTTAGCTCTATAAGTCTACTATATGCTCACAATATTTCATGTCATTTGGATGTTGCAATCTTCAGTTATGTTCATTTGAAGTCAACAGGGTCTGTTCATCTTCACTTCTCTGTCACGTACTCGACTTTTTCACTCATCTGGTCAGAGCCATTTCTCAGTGGTTACTTATCCCAATTCCGTGATTTAAAGCTAGTTGGATTTAGCTTACTGTCTAGTATAACCATACAAATTTTCATAATCATTGGATTCCTACATTTTGAGTTATGTTGATTTTTCTGCTCACTGCTCTATTTCTGTAGCAGCTCGTGAAAATCGGGATGACGTCATCACTTGTTAAAACTCATTCTCAGTATGTGGTTCCTTACTTTTTATGAGATTACTCTTGAAAGTTAGCTCTTTAAGTTGCCTAGACTTCCCCAAGAGGAATTGAGCTAATTGCTGCTGTGCTCAGAGAATTATGTAAAACGCTGGACAGGTGTATGAACCAAGAATAGCAAGTTTTCACCTCTGAGCTAACTCCAACTTATCTTTTTTGATCTATCTTTTTGAGAGTGATCTTCCAAGGTACATAGGGTGTCTAATACATCCATTGGCAAGCTAAAAGGGCCCACCATATACTCCTGGAGTTCATTTGGCTAGTGTAGATCAAGGATTTTGCAACACCTCTTCATCTTCAAGCACATACCTATCCATCTCTTCACAACTATTAAGGTATAATTTTCAATTTTCTATCTATTTATATATATATATATATATATATATACATGCATAAATGTATACATATAAATACATGCATATATAGACATACACATAATTATACATGAATGCATACACACACATATACACACATACACATGTTATGAAATGGGAGACAGTGAGATGACTCACTGCTCTAGATATCCATATGAAAGTCCACAAACCACAATAAACAAAAAGAAAAATAGAAATGCAATCAAATATACATAGCTACACATGCATACATACACATACATACATACACATACATACATACACATATATATACACATAAACATACATATACACATGTTATAAGAATAAAGTATTATTATACATACCTGTATCGAATGAAGATATTTTGTAGATCTAACCTTTGGAATTGTCCGCCCAACCTTTAGAATCTTCCTGACACATCTCCTTCTCCTATTCTAGTCGACCTAATACCTGTGCTGTTAACTCTTTTATGAACTTTGCATACAAATATTAAGTATGAGTTAGCTATGGAGGTATTAAGTCATTTGAAAAATAGGAGAAGTAAATTTACCTCGAGGAATTTGAAGGATGGAAGAATAATTTCAAAGGATGGGCAGACACAAAGTTTTCATTCAGTGCAAGTTTTGGTTTTTACCTTAGCTACGATAAGAACAAGAACTTGTATTGAATGAACACTTCATGTCTGCACATACTTTAGAATTATTCATCGATTTTCCAATATCATCGAGACAAATTGGATTGTATTATTTTCAAAAAACCTAATACCTCCATAGTTAGCTGATACTTAATCCTTGTAAAGAAATATGTAAGTCTTAGTTAGCAAGGCAGGTAATAGATTGACTATAAAATGGGAGAGAGCCAAACGATTCAGTGGTCTAGATATGAAAGTTTGCAAACCACAATATACAAAAAAAAATTAAAAATGAAATCAAATATACACAGGTACACATGCATACATACATACATACACATTCATACATACATACACATACATACGTACATACATACATACACATATATACACACATACACATACAAATATGAATACACATATGCATACATATATATACATACATATACACCTTTAAAATACATATACACACATACATACATATATGCATATGCATATGTATACACATGCACATGCATATACACATACATATACACATAAGCATACACATATATAAAATTATACGCATATATATGTATATTCATCTTCTTTATTAATATGTCTTTTTTTATGAACTTACAGGTTATTATCTAAAACGTTTTTACCAAGTCAGAATATTCTTCCTACCTGACATGATGAAATGAGGAAGATAATAAAAAATCTTGGTATAGATTATCAATGTATACACGCATGTCCTAAGGATTGTATTTTATATAGAGGTGAATATGCAAACTCTTTTGACATGTCCCAAATGTCAATCTCCTCAATATAAGGAGGAAGAAGGTAAAATCCCAAAAAAGGTATTGAGACATTTTCCATTGGCTCCACGGATTAGACATATGTTTCAAAGCCCCGAATTATCAAAGCTTTTGACATGGGAACATGATCATAAAAGTACTGATGGAATAATCAGAATTCCTTATGACAGTGTTGCTTTTCAGCATATTGATTCTACATGGCCTGAACTTGCACAAAATCCACAGAATCGAAAGTTAGGAGTTGCATTAGATGGGGTTAATCCATTCTCCATGAAATCCAGTAAATGGTCAACATGGGCAGTGGTAGTCACAAACTACAATGTTCCGTATCTTAGCATTAGTAAGAAGCATTTAATGCTTTCACTTTTAATCCCAAGAAAAAGGCAAGTTAAAGAGATGAATATATATATATCTTGCTCCTCTCATTGACGATCTCCAAGAGTTATGGAGAGGTAATAATGTCATTGATGTATCCAAAAGCATCCATGAAAGACATATTACGGCTCGTGGTATTGTGGCTAGGACTATTCACGATTTTCCAATATATGGTGTTTTTTTAGGTATTTATGTAATTTTTTTATTCAATATGCATACAAATAAACGTGATTTAATCTAGTTATATTTTTATCGTTTTCATGATGCACGAATATCTACTAAGGGTTATAAAGATTGTCCATATTGTGGTGATTGGTTGAGATCAATCTATAGTAAAAATCTCACCAAAAATATTTATCTTTGACATCGATGATTCTTGCCTCACAATCATCCATTAACATCGAAAAGAGAAGCGATACATTTTAATGGAAACCTTGAAACAGGTCCGTGTCCAAAATCGATGAAACCTATGGATTGGTCTAAAAAATAAACAGATGGAACTCTGATAGATCGAGAATCAGAAATCTTTAATGATGATCAAGATAATGAGTATGTGAAGAGAGGTAAATGAAAATTGGCACTCACAAAGAAGATATTAATATGGTATTCTTTGGAGTATTGGAAAGAGTTAAAAGTATGTCATCTTCTTGATCCTATGCATATATTCAAGAATATCGGTTATTCACTATGGAAACATCTTCTTGGACTAAAAGATACCATAGCATCAAGGAATGATTTGAAAGATCAAAACTCAAAACCAAAGTTATGGCCAGTTTTTGATAGACATCGACATGAAATGACTTATGCACCTTCTCCTTGGGTACTTACAACAAAAGAGATACAGACTATCAACAATAGGATTCAATTGATTCCGACTCCTACAGGATATGGAGCATCTCTCCAAAACATGTTTATTATGGATGATAGGAGCTTATCTAGGTTAAAGACCCATGACTGACATAACGTTTTGAAACATATTTTACCTTTGGTTATGGATGGATGTACAACAAAAGGAGTATGAGATGTGATCTATCATCTTGGATCCCTTATAAGGTAATTATCATACTTTTATATTTAATATATATAAATATTTGATATCTTTTATTTTTGAATTAACTTCTTTATAATTTTTTCTTTATGATATGCATAGGTGGATTACATCAAAGAGATTGACAAAAACTCGATCCCACAAAAAAATGTGAATGCAAAGAGCTACTTTGCTTGATGGAGAAAGAGCTTCCTACTTCATTTTTTGATATTCAGGTTCATTTATTAGTCCATCTTGTAGATTAAATAGAGATTGCACGTGTTGTGAACACTTAAAGGTTATGTGTGACAAAGAGCAAAACTAGAAGGATCCATGGCAAAGGGTTGGATGCTTGAGGAGTGCATGTATTATGTTAGTGAGTACCTTGAAAGGGTTCATGAAGAAGCTCCACATGCATGGGCCAAGGAATCTGCTTCAAAAATAACAGATGAGGTATTATCATGTAAGGGAGTTCCATTTCTATTTACATTTCAAGAAAAAAATGATGTTTCTACTTTTGTAGCATATAATAGGGAATGCATGCAAGCATTCCTTAGCGAGTACAAGCAGAAACTTTAAAATCTCTGAAGTAAAAGGCGAAGAAACAAAAGATATAGATGTAATCTCGATAATAATGAGATTACAAATATATCTTCTTTCACGGATTGGCTATATGGTCGTTTGCAATGCGCGAACATAAGTAATGAAGAAATCTCAGGTGAGCAGAGAGAGTTAATGATAGGTTGTGAATGAAAGGTAATTTTATTTTAATAATATTTTGTTTTTTTCATATCTGTATATTAGTTTCTATTTACTAATTTAATTTCTTTTGCAGGCTCGAATGTTCACTAATATGTGGGCTTTTGGACATCATATTAGAATCAAAGCCATTGACTCTTTATGTAAAACATAGGATTGTAGTATTGTTGCTTATTTCAAGCAACTATCACGTGCTAGCTCAAAAGACATGAGCCTTATAGATGGAGAACTTCGTTACGTGGGAACTGTTGTTGGTATCTACAAAATATCATTTCAAACATTCAAACAGGTAAAAACAAATTTAGATTTTTTATGATAGAGTTAGTTATTTTTTAAGCACCTTATAATGGGTTTTTGATTTTATATATTTTGATAGGTCATTTTGAAGGTTGATTGGTTTCAAGCCGAGTATAAAGGTAGTAATTCCACATTAAGAAAGGAATTATCTATGTTCTGGGCATTTTGATTCTTCCAAGGTAATGGGATCTACTAAAGAATCATATATTCTTCCTAGGCATATTGAACAAGTAGTTTTTTATTAAAACCCAGATGCTCACCCTCGGTGGCAAGTCATTCATGTTCAAACTAGAGGTAGGTCATTGTCTGAATAGTTTATTGTTAGAGAGATCGAAGAAAGTCGTCTTGATGATTCACCATCAGATATTGATACATCAACATATGAGAGAGAAATAAGAATCATCATATCCATCAGTAGATGATGTGACTCATGAGAACACAGATTTAACAATAGAAGAACTAAATGAAATGAATAAGGATAATGAAGATGAAACTATATTGATGTCTTACCAAAATGATGGCAATAATGAAAATATATGAGCAGAATAGATAGTGAATATTTCTACTCTAGTTATCTGTGTGTGTGTGTGTGTATGCATATACGTGTGTGTATCTGTGTGTGTGTCTATGTGTGTATGTGTGTGTGTGTGTGTGTCTATGTGTGTATATATGTGTGTATCTATATATATGTGTGTGTATGCATGTGTATGTGTGTGTAAATGTGTCTAGATGTGTGTGTGTGTGTAAGTGTATATGTGTCTATGAGTGTGTATGTTTTTATGTGTGTGTATGTGTCTATGTGTATGTATGTGTCTATGGGCGTATGTGTATGCATGTATGTATGCATATGCATGAACATTATGTATGCATATGTGTGTGTATGTGTGTGTATGCATGTAATTATGTATGTATGCATATGCATATGCATTATGAGTGTATGTGTGTATGTGTGTATGTGTGTATGTGTGTTTGTGTACGTGTGTGTGTGTGTCTATGCATGTATGTGTGTGTATGCATGTGTATGTGTGTGTAAATCTATGTGTATATGTGTGTATATGTGTCTATGTGTGTGTATGCATATGCATGTATCTATGCATATGCATGTGCATTATGTATGCATATGTGTGTGGATGTGTGTGTATGCATGTAAGTATGTATGTATGCATATGCATATGCACTATGTATGCATGTATGTGTATGTGTGTGTATGTCTCTCTATGTGTGTGTGTGGATATATGTGTGTGTAAGTGTGTATGTGTGTGTATGTGTGTGTGTCTATGTGTGTATGTGTATGTGTGTATGCGTGTGTATGTGTGTGTATGCATGTAACCATGTATGTTTGCATATGCATGTGCATTATGTATGCATATGTATGCATGTGTTTATATATGTGTGTATGCATGTAAGTATGTATGTATGTGTATGCATATGCATTGTGTATGCATATGTATGCATGTATGTGTATGTGTGTGTGTGTATGTCTCTCTACGTGTGTGTGTATGCATACATATGTGTGGATGAGTATGTGTGTGTAAGCATGTAAGCATGTATATATGCATATGCATGTGGATTATGTATGCATATGTATGGATGTGTGTGTTTGCATTTAAATATGTATGTATGCATATGTATATGCATTATGTATGCATATGTATGCATGTTTGTGTATGTGTGTGTGTATTTCTTTTTACATGTGTGTGTATATGCATATATATTTGTATATGTGTATGTGTGTATGCATGTGTATGTATGTGTATGCATTTAAGCATGTATGTATGCATATGCTTGTGCATTATGTATGCATATGTATGCATGTGTGTGTGTATGTCTCTCTACGTGTGTGTGTATGCATATATATATGTGTATGTGTATGTATGTATGCATGTCTATTTGTATGTTTGTATGCATGTGTATGTGTGTGTATGCATTTAAGCATGTATTTGTATGTTTGTATGCATGTATGTGTATGTGTGTGTGTATGTCTCTCTACATGTGTGTGTGTGTATGCATATATATATATATATATATATATATATATATATATATATATATATGTGTGTGTGTGTGTGTGTGTGTGTATGTATGTATGCATGTGTATTTGTATGTTTGTATGCATGTGTATGTGTGTGTAAGCATTTAAGCATGTAGTATGCATATGCATGTGCATTATGTATGCATATGTATGCATGTGTGTGTATGTGTGTGTATGCATGTAAGTATGTATGTATGCAAATGTATGTATGTATGTGTATGTGTGTGTATGTCTCTCTACATGTGTGTGTGTGTATGCATATGTGTGTGTATGTGTCTATATGTGTGTGTATGTGTGTGTGTATGTGTGTGTGTATGTGGGTGTGTGTCTATGTGTGTATGTGTGTGTGTGTCTATGTGTGTATGTGTGTGTGTGTCGATGTGTGTATGTGTGTGTGTGTCTATGTGTGTATATACGTGTGTATCTATATATATGTGTGTGTATGCATGTGTATGTGTGTGTGTAAATGTGTGTGGATGTGTGTCTGTGTGTGTGTAAGTGTGTATGTGTCTAGGTGTGTGTGTATATGTGTGTGTATGTGTATGTGTGTGTGTGTCTATGTGTGTATGTGTGTGTGTCTATGTGTGTATGCATGTGTCTATGTGTGTATATGTGTGTGTGTATGCATGTGTATGTGTGTATGTAAATTAGTGTGCATATGTGTGTGTGTAAATATGTGTGTATGTGTGTGTGTCTATGTGTGTATGTGTCTCTGTGTGCATATATGTGTGTATGTGTATATATATATGTGTGTATGCATGTGTATGTGTGTGTGGAAATGTGTGTGGATGTGTGTTTGTGTGTGTGTGTAAGTGTGTATGTGTATAATATGTATGTGTGTGTGTATGTGTGTGTTTGTAGCATTTGTATGTGTGTGTGTGTGTAAATTTGTGTGTGTATGTGTGTGTATCTATGTGTGTATATGTTTGTGTATGCATTTGTATGTGTGTATATGCGTGTGTGTGTGTGTGTGTGTGTAAATCTATGTGTGTATGTGTGTGTGTGTGTGTTTGTGCATACCTTGCTTCAAAGGATGTGCGTGTCGATCTCTCTCTCTCTCTCTTTATCTCTTGCTCTCTCTCTCTCTCTCTCACTCTCTCTCTCTCTGTCTCTCTCTCTCTCTCTCTCTCTCTCTAGCGTGCACGTCTTAATCCTGGCACAAATGTGCCGGGAGAAATCAGATTTTTTTGGCAACATCGCTAAAAGCATTGGTGTTTAGCCACATTCTTTGCGACACATATTTTTAGTGTCGCATAAGCAACATTGGCATCCCATATGCGACGACAAATCTTTTTTTAAATAAAAAATAGGGCTTGTTGCTTATGCGACGCTAACATCGCATAAGCAATAGGCCTTGCATTTTTTGTCAATTTGGGGGTGTCGCTATGCCCCCTATTTTTAGTAGTGATCACAGGCTCTCGAACACTCCATGTGACACAAATTCAAATACCCGTCTCCACGAGTACAAGATGGTGGTCAGTTTCTGAACACGCCTCTTCACCATCGTAAGAGGTACGTGTTGTTTGTAATATGTCGCATAAGATGGCCGACCTCAACTATGCATAAGATAGCATACGATAGCCGACCTCAACTATGCATATATATTAACCAGTTATTCTACGTATGCAGTTATCAAACAGTTATCTCTCCCGCGGCAGTTGTGCAAACTAGCTCTCCGCATACAATCGAAATTGAGTGCCGAAATTGAGAAAAAATGAAAAGCCCCATCGACAAGCTAGGTAATCATCTTGAACTCTAGGTAATCTATATTGTTCGACCTAAGTGTGGAAAAAACTCATAAAGGGTACATTTTAATCAGAAGAAAATATAATCTCAGAAATTTTATAAACATTCTGTAACATGTTCGAGTAAAACGTGTTGCTATACGATTTCTCACCTCAAACAAATGAAAATAAAGGTTTGGAGATAGATCTTGATAAGAAAACTTATGTCATTACTCAGATCGGGTCTGTGAGCTAGTAAAGCAAGATGTAACTTCACTTGCTGAGGAGTTTACTTTCTACGCTTTTGTCGAGACATCGATATATCATTTCTTCGTGGCATTCATGGGTTACTAGTCCACTTCTCACATATGTTATACATTAAAGCCTACCGGATGAAATAATATTTCTTATTATCCTTCTACAAATCGATTCAACACGGTAATTGTTACAGCGATTAAGTCAGAGAGCTTACAAATTTTCCTCATTGCTTGTTAAGTTAATATACATTACAACTTCCTCTTCAGATATTATCTCGGTGAAATAATGAAGTAGTTATATGTCTCTCGTTCCTGATATTGTGCACTTCCATGATTAGCCATACGTGGATATTTCTATTAATGTATCGTTGCGTAAGCGAAGAAACAGTTTTTCTTTCCTACACAACTCTTGAGAACTTGAGTAGGTTCTAAACCTTGATCTATGTCCTTTTACGACACTAAAAGCTTGAATCCTCTTTACTTAGAATATCGCGGAAGACTAAAAGGATTTCCAAGCTTCCAATCCCACAAGCATACTGTGTTTTATATTTATACATGTTCATATATATATATATATATATATATATATATATATATATATATATATATATATATATATATATATATATATATATATATATATGTGTGTGTGTGTGTGTATGTGTGTACATACATATATGCATACATAAATGTATCAATACACACATAGATACACAACTAAATAAACAAATACATACATCTATAAATACATACATGCATAAACACGTACATATGTAAATACATCCATACATACACGCACAAATAAATGCCTAGATTCGTTCATACATATATAAATAAAATCCTACATACATATAAACCTACATGGATATGCATATATATAGATCTATGCACACATCCATATATACATAGATAAATATATTGATGTGTACATACGAACGTATACACATACATACATGCATACATAAATACATGCACCCACACATACATACATATATATATATATATATATATATATATATATATATATATATATATATATATATATATATATATATATATATATATATGTGTGTGTGTGTGTGTGTATGTGTGTGTAAATACATATATACATGCATACATGTATTACTTATATTTGCTGACTTATTTACTGATGTATTGGCTTAGTTACTTAATCAATCACTTTGATTACTCAGAAATATATATAAAAACATAAATAACTGGTCAATTATTTATCTAGTTCTTAGTTTCTTACTTACCTTCTTACTTTATTACCTACTTATTTATCTACCAATATAATAAAATTAAGATATCCTATGATCTAGTGCTTAGTTTCTTACTCACCTTCATCTAGTGCTTAGTTTCTTACTTACCTTCTTACTTTATTACCTACTTATTTATCTACCAATATAATAAAATTAAGATATCCTATGATTACGTGGGTAGAAGAAAAAAAAAACCTTTATAAGTGTAAATCCTGTTGTTTTGATACACAGAAACCATGAACGGAATGAGAGGATTGTAAGACTGCTTTATATCTTAAACTAACTTCTTGAGCTTACGCTTTCCACTAAGTTAATACGCTTTCCTAGAGGAAACTAAACATTTATCAATTAAACGTCAAGGTCATCACTCCCCATCCACACGATTCTCTGTGAGCATGCAGGAATAGATAGTTTCTTCTATCCATCTCACAAAAAGTGAAAGCACTGTTTTGTTCTATCTATCTCACAAAAGGTGGAGTTACATACATCCAATGGTTGGACAAAGATGGAAAGCAGCTCTCAGCGATAGTTCTTTTGTTAATTTTTGTTCAGAGATGGGCAATACTATCAATAGGCTAAGAACATTTTCTCTTTCGGGCTGCTTTTCGAACATGGAACAGACAGTGAAAAGGCCCGTGTGAAGCAAGTCTCAAAATACGGCTTGCGCATAGATATTCGAGTCATATACATGCGGAGATAATTATTGTGAGCAATAAAAAATTTGACTATTTTGTGATGGGAATAAGGTTATAAAAGGGAAGAGCGCTAGGTTTTTAAATAGACAGTCTGCTAGATGTTGATCATTTTTCATGTAGAGAACATCTTTTTTTGCCCAATAGACTACTAACATTGACAAGTAATTGCAAAGATTATAGAAAAGAGAATAATAAGAAAGGATACCTTTAGGAACGAAAGACGTCTTCCTTATTCCTTAAAATTGGGAACTAAACGTAAACACTTCATGCTCGAGCGTTATATTTAATGCATTTTGTATCCTTAAGACGTTATTCCAATTATTGTCTATTTAACATATATTTCAAAAGCTAATTTCACCACAAGCTTTTCATTGACAAAATTGATTTACCTTTAAAAAAAACGAAAACATACATGTTAGAGAGAGCTACAAAGAAGGATTATAACATTTTCATCTGCTATGTGAGGGACCCACTTGTTCTTCAAGTTGTTGTTTTCTAAGATGAACAACCTGTGGTGTCTAAATGGACAATTTCTCTTAAAATCTAGAATCTTTCTACCTAGAAACTAATGGGTTTAGCTATTTACCACTCTATAGGAGGATTATTGAAGCTAGCCGCTAGTAGAATCATCTAGATCAGAAAAGCAACCGATTGCTTCACCAATTAAAGCTTGCTTCTAGTTCACTCAAGGATTTTTTATAGGAACTAGGAGGTCATGATGCTCTTCTGGTAGGAAAAGGAAATATGACATAAGTCTTCGCTATTGTTATAGTGTTTCTTTCATCATGGAGAACCTTACAACTTTTATTGGCTTTGCAATTGTTCCATACCCCCCACTTTGGAGTTGTCCACATGAAGATAGTCTTCTTATTCTCAATACGTGGTTTCCATAGGCCCTTGAACTTGAAGTCCCATCTAATAAATATCCAATTGACACTAAAATATTTGAGGGGTATACTGATGCTACCTATATTGACTCTCATACCCGGCATCAGTATGACCATTGCAAATGTCTAGGAAGACCATGCTACCCATACTGATGGTCACTGGGGCATCAATATATTTGTTCAAAGTTTGTTGTTGGTATAAGCACTAAATATCAACCCCTGTATATGTATGTGGATATGCGTGACTATTAGCGTTAGTATACAGGTGTTGACATATTTAGATAGTGATGTGTGTGAATACACTAGGACCGCCAAGGCACCTTTTTCCCTCTTTAGGAGGTTTTTTCCCCTAGCTTGTCTATACGCCTATTGCCCTAATGGGCTAATTATCTTTATATATTCTCTAGTAATACACTATTGTGTGTTGTGCTCCAAGCTTCTTCTTCTTCCTTGTGCTGTTCGCGTGCTTCTGCAGATGTCTAACTCCAACAATTGGTATCAGAGCAGGTCATTGCTTTATCCAGGGTGTCGTCGACACTCCTCCGGTTGGAGTCTCAGAATCACACAAATTTTGGTGAGCATACTCCGCATGGTGTCGGAATCGTGATCTGAGCTCGTTTCCGCCTCCGGACGCACTATCGCAATGCTTGTGCATGCTATTTGATCCTTTTGTGCCAAAGGCATATACCAGTTTCTGTTCGGGAGTATAAGCATCTCAAAGTCTGCTACAGGTCTGGCAGAATTATGGGAAGTTCTGTTCAACTTTTTGAGATATAGTCAATTTTCTGCATCAAGGTATTTTAGTCATCGACCATGCCTGAAAGTAGTGATGTATTTCGTATGTTGGCTGTTGAGGATAAGTTGGATGGTACCAACTACCCGTTATGGGATTATTTCATACACGATGTGTTGGTTGCAAAAGGACTGTGGAACATTGTGCAAGGTGTCAAAAAACATCCTATCGCTACACCTGCAATTGTTACAACTGTAGGTACTGAAGCTGAGGCAGAAGGTATCGAAGATGATGATATTCTGCATATTCCTGTTCGTGCTGCGGTTTTTGCTGCACCTACTCTAGAGCAGATTCACTAGGATGGAAGAGATGCCTAGGCACATGCATTGATAGCTTTGTCTGTCAAACGTGCCATTATTCCTCAGATTCGCTCTTGCAGAACAGCTAAGGATGCTTGGGATACAGTTACCACATTGTACCTAGCTAGGAATGAGGCTTGTATTGCTTACCTCCGAAAACAGTTGGAGAGTGAGCACATGAATGAAGGTGATTCTATGGAGAGTTTCCTAACAAATATCAAAGACTTGAAGGAACAATTGATTTCTACTGATGAGGTTATACCAGATAGCTCATTTGTGCAGACTGTTGTGAATGGTCTTCCTGATTCATATCAGAGTTTTGCTTCTACTCTTCGGTTGATGATGAAAGGCAATCCGAATGCCTTATCATTTGAGGAGTTAGTCTCTGTTCTGTTGCATGAAGATCAGTCCAGGTAGAATAGGTCCATTATGCGAGTTGCAGATCAAGCTTTCCTGGCTAGTGAGAAGGGTAAAGGAAAATGGAGCTCTTCAACTAGTAAGAAGAAATTTGCTAATTTTGCATATTCGAAGAAGGAAGATAAACATGATAAGAAACCAGAAAAGCAGAAATTGTTTTGTAAGTACAGTAAAGGGAATGATCATATCATAAAGAACTGTCCAAAAGTTGCTGCTAAAGAGGCAAAGAAGAAAGAGGCTGGAATGGTTGTTGCAGAGGCCTCTACACCAAAATCAGAGTCTGCTAATCTTATGCAGGAAGAAGAATGGGCATTTACTACTCTCTACAGTTTTGACCCATCTTCTCATGAGCATTGCATGTCTGCAGTAGACTCAGATATTTGGTATTTTGACAGTGGGGCGACCAAACATATTACCTCGCAGCACAGTTTCTTCTCTTCACTTGAGCCTGCCCCTACAGGGAATACTGTTACATGCACCGACAACTCCTCTTATCCTGTTATGGGAGTTGGTAAGATCATTTTGACTACTATTGATGGTAGTTCTTTCACTTTGTCAGATGCCTTATTTGCGCCAGGATGATCAAGAAGAACCTGTTATCAGTTTCTGCATTAGCCAAGATTGGCTTGGTTTTGAAATTTGTTGATGACAGGTGTACAGTTCATGATCTGTCAAATGGCGATGTGATTATTGCTTCTGGCATTTTATGTAGTGGGTTGTATAAGCTCATAGACTATGAAACATCTATAAATGATTTGGCATGTGCAGTAAATGATTCTCAGGCTATGTCAGATGCAAAGCTTTGGCATGCACACTTTGGTCATCTGAATTTTCCTAGTTTGCTACGCCTGCAGAAATCTGAAATGGTGTCCTGTTTGCCCAAATTTGAGGCACTTGGAAAACATGTTTGTGAAGGCTGTATTTTTGGCAAAATGCAGCATGCTTCCTTTCCAAAAGATGGTTCAGTTCGGCCTACTCAGAAACTGCACCTTGTACATAGTGATGTCTGTGGTCCTATGCGGACACCTTCTTTTGGGAATTATCTTTACTTCGTGACTTTTATCGATGATTTTTCCAGGCATGCATGGGTATATCCACTGAAGGCAAAGTCCGAAGTGTTCATGTGCTTCAAACAGTTTTTGGTTTTGGCTGAAAATCTGTCATCATGTAAAATGGGCACTCTCTGTTTTGATGGAGAGGGGGAATATATGTCTTCTGATTTTAATAAATTTTTGGCTCAACGTGGGATAAAACACCAGTGTACACTGCCGTATACACCTCAATAGAATGGAGTTGCTAAACGAAAGAACAGGTCACTCATGGAGATGGCGAGGTGTATGGTCAAGAGTCAGGCTTTACCACATAGTTTCTGGCTTGAGGCTGTCATGTGTGCATCATATGTACTGAATAGGTGTCCCACTAAAGCGTTGTAGTCTATCACTCCATATGAGGCTTGGCATGATTGCAAGACATCTGTTGCTCATCTGCGTGTTTTTGTTTGTTTGGTATATGCATTAGTGCCTGAACAACATCGCAGAAAATTGGATGATAAAGCAATAAAATGTATTTTTGTTGGATACAATTCTGAAAGTAAAGGCTATCGTCTGTATCATCCATAGACTAAATGCATTCTGGTTAGCCATGATTTTGTTTTTGTGGAAGATGCTATTTAGCGATTGCTTTCATGTACTAAGGAGACATCTGTTAGCTCCAAAGACATGTATGATACTTTGCTACCTCTTTTTATAGGTCAACAGTCTAGTGTTGGTCCTAATGAGGCAACTTCTAGGCCTTTGCAGGTTTCATGTGATGATGCAGATAATTCCATTTGTGATGCAGATATACATCATGCACTTATTGATTAGAGAGCTGACATTGACCAGGCAAGAACTATGCCAAAATGGCTGGTGTAGACCTTGTGTGACAACAAATTAGATGCACCTCTATCATATCGTACTCGATCACGCTCTCATAGTGCCTCTTTTGCATCAGATTGCTATGCTATGGCTGCATCTAGTCTCTGTGATGAGAATGAGCTTGTTTGGTTTGATGAAGCACAAAATTCAAAAAATTATATGGCTGATATGCAATCTCAATATGATGCAATAATGAAGAATGGTACTTGGTCTTTATGTGACTTGCCTCCTGGCAAGAAGGCCATTCGCACTAAGTGGGTATACAAGCTAAAGCGTAAACCTAATGGTACAGTTGAGAGGTATAAGGCTAGGCTTGATGCAAAGGGTTATGCATAGGAAAGAGGCATTGATTTTGATGAGACCTTTGCACCTTAATGTCATATGACTACTACTCTGAGCATTTGTGCACTTGCAGCCCATCATGGTTGGAATGTACATCAGTTGGACATTAAAACTGCATTTCTGAATGGTGACTTGCATGAAGAAGTGCATGTTTTTCAGCCCCATGGCTTTGTGCAGAAAGGGCATGAAAACCAGGTGTGCAGGTCAAAGAAGGCATTATATGGTTTAAAGCAAGCACCATGTGCTTGGTATGAGAAGATACATGCCTATCTGATTGCACATGGTTTTGAGAACAGTCCAACTGAAAGCACCTTATATGTTAAGCGTGCTAATGATGTGCTTCTGATCATTGTTGTCTATGTTGACGACATGCTGCTCACTGCTCCTATTGAGAAGCATATTGCTGATTTTAAGGGTGATTTGCATGCCTCATTTGAGATGTCTGATTTGGGGCATTTGCATCACTATTTGGGCATTCAGTTTATGCAAGTTGATGGTGGAATGGCTTTGTGTCAAGTGAAATATATTGACACATTATTGTAGCGTTTTGGCCTTGAAGACTGTTATCCTATTGCCACTCCTATGGAGACAGGTTTACAATTGAGTCTTCATGATGTCGGAGATGCATTTGATGTTGTCCTCTATAAGCAAGATGTTTGATGCCTGATTTACTTATGCATTACTAGGCCACATATTCAGTTTGCTATCTCATAGATGAGCAAGTTTATGCATTGCCCAGGTGTCTAGCATTCGCAGGTGGTTAAGCGCATATTTCGCTATTTGAGTGGTACTTAGCTACTTGGGTTGTTATATCCCAAGGGGGGATCACTACCGCCAGATTTGCATGCTTTTTCTGACTCTGATTGGGCTGGTTGCTATGACACTCATGTGTCCACTAGTGGCTTTTGCTTCATGCTTCATAGCTCATGTATATCTTGGTTGAGCAAGAAGCAGCCTACTGTGGCCACTTCTAGTTGTGAGGCTGAGTATAGGGCAGCTTTCACAGCTAGTGTCGAGTGTGTCTGGCTCAGATGCCTTATGGCAGATTTGGGTGTTGGTCAATCTTCTCCCATCACCATCTTCACTGACAGTCAGAGCGTATTGGCACTGTTACATGGAGTATCATAGATGAGTAGGACTTGGAGGTGAGACCCTCCCCTTATTCATTATGAGTATGATACTCATATGGGTGCCAAGTGGCACTCATATCAGGAGTCTAGATAATTGCCCACTTTGGGTAGATATGAGAGAGACTGGAGATATTAGAGCCCCACGCGGCTGGGTAGTCATTCAAACATACAACTCCGTGCGTTTTCCCTCCGAAATTGTAGCCGACGACCTTTTATCTCCATCCTCGGACGGCGTACTGAATAGAAGAGCTCCATTTAAAACAAGGGGGCTCATCGGGGACCACAACATCGATATCCAAGCCAACAAGTAGTGTTGATAGCATTAGCGACGCGTGAGACGTTCGACCGACGGGAAATCCAACAGGCGGCCGACGGAAGATCAGCATGTGAGCACTCACGAGAGAAGCACGTGTAGCCATTCTCCCTTCCTCCCCTTCTCTTGGATGAAGGAGTGTTGTGAGTGTTCCTCTATATATAGAAAATTTTTTGGCTCCTCACCGCCTATGTGGGATTAAGCAGATCCATCGACCACCTCGTTCCTCTTAGTTTGAACTGGCAACAAGATCAAGCTTGCATTTGGAGAAAATTCGAGTTTGTTTTTATTTTCGAGGAATAAAATCCATGAATTGGATATATATTTTTGAAGAATAATGATGCACCTATGTATTATGGGCTCTGGAGATGGGCTATGGGCTTTGGGTTGATTCAAAAAATTTTCAGTCACTCTGTTTTGAGCTTCTCAAAGTCACTCCTCCAAGAAGATTAGCATTTCACTTCTTACTCTTGACCTACCCGGATTCTCCACACCATAGCTTGCTCTTACGATATTGGATTTCAAACATTTTCATCACGTTTTGAAGCTGCACTCCTAAGCTTCGTTCAAAAACCATCGATGTTGGATTTGGACGAGATTTGCCCCACCAAAATCTCTCTACAGCGCTTCAGCAGGAACTAGGCGACCACTCTCGGGCCTAGTTTTTCGCCATCCGGTGTCCAAATTCACTTTTTCCACTTGGGATAGTCTCAAATTTTTGAAGTACAGGTGCTAGGATATACTTCTTGGACTGGGGAGGATTGATAAATCTCAAAAGTTGCTCAGTTTTACTGAGTTTTCCCTATTGGGGCTATTCCCACGTGGTTTTGGCAATGTTTTGGATGGTTTTTGGTGTTTAGAACCTCCTCGGACCGACTGGACATTTCCAATTTTTGTTTGGGCCTAGCAAGGATTCAAAATCAGGGATCTGAAGCTTCAAGGATCATTTGGATTTTGCTTCCGCAACTCAATTTTGTAACAGGGAAGTGCTCTTGTGATATATTTCTCATCTTCTTGCATATTTGAGCGTTACTTCCATTCATTTTCATATACTCTAGTTAGCAAACGGGGGAAGGGAAGAAAAACATGGAATCTAAAGGCAAACAAGTAGTTGAAAACACTTCTCCATCTAAACAGCAACTAGAGGATCCTGATTCTAGAATGGAAGAAGTAGAATTAGGACAAGAAATAGAAGAGAACTTAGAAGAGAAAGAGCCTTCACAGGAAGAGTACACTTATGAGCAACTATTAGATGAATTTGTCACTTCTGACCAATTCATAGACTTGAAAGAGAAAACCCTTAAATTAGACAAAGATCTTGGTAGAATTACATCTCTTATACAACAGCTCAAGTCTCAAATGATTTCATTAGAGACTAGTGTCACCTCTTTCCTAGCTAGGAAGGAAAGAGAGACCCCTCCTATTCCTTTGGAGCTCACTAGGAAAGATATTTCTCTTCCTAGTAAGCACAAAGGAGAGAGCTCTAGGAAAGCTCCCCTCCTGAATAACTTGAAGCCACCTACCTTTACGAGGGATGACCGAGATAGGAACAAGGATGCAATCTACAATTTTTTACAAAAGTGGCATGATTTGCATCAATTGAAGGGCACCCCACCAGAGTACCGTGTGCTTGAGGCAAGTCTCTCCCTTGGCCCGCATGCTTACAAGTGGTGGATGAGTCTTAAGGAGGTGAACTCTATCCCTACTGACTGGACTCAGTTTGAGACTCTTTTTCTTAAAGAGTTTCTTCTTGAGAATGAGGAGGAGAGGAATTGGGATGAGTGGGATATGATTACTGAGAGAGGTAGGCCTCTTTCAGTCTACCTTTCCCACTATAGAGAGATCATTTTCAAACTTAAAGGCTTAAATGATTTCCAGAAGACTAGAGGGTTTGTAAGGGGCTTGGATAAAGCCATAAAGAGGGAAGTCAGAAGGAACGTGCCTAAGATGTTTGAGGAGGCGATCAAGTATGCACAGATTTATGAGGACCATAATCGTCCTCTGTATACTCCTATGGAAACGGATCAGCCCCTCAAGCCTCTTAGTACGACTAAGTTCAAGAAAAGGTTGCCTTTTGGGAAAAACAAAGTTTTTATTAAAAAACAAAGATCACAAGGGACTAGGTTATCCATAGATCAGTTTGAGAGCACCAAAAGAGAGAACCTATGTTTTAGGTGTCTGTCTCCTAGCCATTCATAGTGGAACTGTCCACTGAAGAAGGGGGAAGAAAAAAAGAAAGGACCAAAGTCTAGTACGGCCCCCGAAAAGGGCAAAAAGTTGGTCCACCTAGTGTAGACCCTTCCTATTCATGGCAGCTCTAGCTGCAAGGGAGTGGAGGTGATGCACGAGGATATAGAGTTACACTTGTTGTTTGACTCAGTCATTGTGGTCACCGCAGTTTGGACCACATGACTTAGTTAAACTACACGATAGTGTATACGGGACCAGGGTGCGGGTCATGATAGATGACTCTACCACTCATAATTTTATAAACTATGCTTTGTTCAAGAAATTAAAGATTCCCCAGCAGCCTAGTGCACATAAATACATTGTATCTATGATGCAAGGGCAAGATAAAAGAATATGGGATACTATGGTATCCAATTTGGAAGTCAAGATGTAGGACTATACAGATTATATGGACTTCCAAATTATGAATATGGAGAGGATAGATCTAGTCTTAGGAAGAAAGTGGCTATGGGGGTTGGGAGACACACTTAAACACAACTATCAAAATAATGCACTCAAATTTGAAAAGAATGGAAGTAAAGTTGTATTCCGGGAGAGAGAGATGTACCTAGTGCACCTCTCATTTCATCACTAGAATTGTATAGTCTTTGTTATTCTCAGCATGTACATGACATGTTTTTATTGTATAGTCATGATATGGAGCATTGTACAGACAGCTCATCTGATGTATATCTTCATGCTAGGAATGTAAATATGAACAGGACTTTCTGCTATTCTTTTTTGCAAGAGTGTGTGGTTAAACGTTTTAAGGATCTTATGTTTGAGTATAGAGATGTTTTTCCCACTGACTTACCTAGAGGGCTACCCCCTGAAAAAGGGGACATTGACCATGCCATTGAGGTTGTTACTAACACTAACCCTATTTGCAGGCCACCTTATAGGCTTAGCGTTTCTCAGCATGAGGAGGTTGAGAGGCAATTACAAGATTATTTAGAGAAAGGCTTCATTAAACCTAGTAACTCACCTTGGGCATCGCGAATGCCCCTAGTTAAAAAGAAAGATGGCTCTATGAGATTATGTATAGACTATAGAACACTTAAAGGTTTTCAATGCCTAGGTTGGAAGATCTATTTGATCAATTACATCAAGCTAGGTATTTTACCAAGCTTGACCTTAGATGAGGATATCATCAGATCAGGATTAGGGCAGAGGATGTCCCTAGGACTGCATTTAGGACTAGATACGGGCACTATGAGTTTTTGGTTATGCCTTTTGGTCTCACCAATGCTCCTAGCACTTTCATGAAGCTCATGAATACTGTTTTACGGCCTTATCTAGGACACTTTGTGGTAGACCTCCTAGATGACATTCTCATCTATAGTGCATTAGAGGAGGAGCACTTGGAACACTTTAGGTAGGTATTTCAAGTGCTAAGGGAAAATTCACTCTTTGCTAAGGAATCAAAGTGTGAATTTTTCAAGATAGAGGTTAGATAGCTTGGGCTATAGCCTCCCAGCATGGAATCCAGATGGATCTTGAAAAGTTAAGGGCTATTATGGAATGGCCACATCCAAGGAACCTGGAAGAGCTACAGATCTTCCTAGGTTTATGAGGGTTCTATCAAAGATTCATTAAGAACTATGCCAAGATTGTTGTCCCGATGACAGAACAACTTAAAGGGAACGGGAAAGCCTTTCATTGGGGAGACGAAGAGAAGCAAAGTATGGAGAAGTTGAAAGTAGCAATTGCTACAGCTCCACTTTTACATATAGCAGATCCCAACAAACCATTTGTAGTGGAGACTAACGCGAGTGACTTTGCTATATGAGCGGTTTTAGTATAGGATGGTCGAATAGAAGCTTTTGAGAGAAAGAAACTAGAACCGACTCAAAGGAATTACTCCGCCTATGAGAAGGAGTTGTATGCAATTGTCCATGCTTTGAAAAAGTGGCATCATTATTTATATGGTGCCAAAGTCACGATAGTGTTTGATCAAGAGAGCATTAAGTGGCTCTCTAATCAAACATACCTTAAAGGTTGTAAGGCCCGATGGGCAGAGACCCTTCAGGAGTTTGATTATGAGCTTAGGTATAAGAAGGGAAAGTCTAATCTAGTGGCTGATTCACTTAGTCGCATGCCTATGATCAATGGACTAAGTTTTACCTAGATCACTAGTGAGCTACTTGAGTCCATTAGAGGGAAACGTAGGCTTGATCCTGCATATTTCGAGATTTGGGAAGCCATACAGAATGGGGATCGTGATATACGGGTTTCCAGTGAGGATGGAGTATCGACGGGTACTCAAGAAGGATTCAAGTGGAAGAATTATAGTGTCCATGATGGATATCTGTTATATAAAGGTAAGGTGTGTGTTCCTAGAGATATTGAGATGAGACAGCATATTTTGTATGAGTGTCATAACACACCTAGTGCACGACACCCAGGAGTTAACAAGACTTATGATCTTGATAAGAGGGAGTTTTATTGGCCTAGACTTCATAAGGACGTCCTAGAGTATGTGCTTAAGTGCACTAAATGCCAGGTCAACAAAGCTGAGAGGTTGAGGATTGGAGGACTACTCCACCCATTGCATATTCCTAACGGGAAGTGGGAGAGTATCTCCATGGACTTTATAGTCGGATTACCTAAGACATAGAGTGTAAGGAATTGAACTCACAACCTCTTGGTTAGGAATGTGATGGGCTAACCACTTGCCCCAAAGGCCATGGTTGAGGATTACTTCCTAATCCTCCCTCTTAGGGTGTAGTTCAACCATCTCCTACTAGGATTATGTTACATTCTTCCCCCCTTGGTCAATCATTGTCCTCAATGATCTACTCTTGTATCCCTCTAGCCTCGGTGATCAGTCCCTTGAACTCCCTAGGTGCCCTTGAACTGATGTCCCTCAACCTTGCATAGTTTCTTGAACCTTGTTCTCAACCTCAGTCTTGAATCTTGTTCTCACCCATGCTTGGTATCTTGAACACTCAATCAAGTGCCACCCAAGGATTTCCAAGAATTCACACTTCCAAGCTAGCTCATTGGAAAGTTCGTTCCGAGAGCTTTCCAACGGTATATTACACGCCTCAATCCGACCTACGGATTGAGAGATACACCCCAATCATTGTAAGGTCCATCCTTGAAACCGACGCGCGCGCCTTCCACAACTCCTACCCTTTCACATGGTAGAGTGCCCAAGCGCCTTTTTTAGAGGCCATTGGATCATTCCACCTTGCCCAAGCCTACTTCCTAGGCTCTGATACCAATGTAAGGAATTGAACTCACAACCTCTTGGTTAGGAATGTGATGGGCTAACCACTTGCCCCAAAGGCCATGGTTGAGGATTACTTCCTAATCCTCCCTCTTAGAGTGTAGTTCAACCATCTCCTACTAGGATTATGTTACATAGAGAGGGCATGATTCAGTCTGGGTAATTGTGGATAGGTTAACCAAAATGGCTAGGTTTATTCCGACACGTACTACAGTGAAGACACCAGAGTTGGCAAGACTCTTTGTAGAGAACCTATACCGGTTATATGGTCTTCCTTTAGACATAGTTTCCGATTGGGATAGGAAGCTTACTAGCCACTTTTGGAGAGCAGTCTTCAAAAGGTTGGACACGAAACTTAGCATGATTACAGCTGAGCATCCACAGTCGGATGGGCAAACAGAGAGGGTTAACCAAATCCTGGAAGATATGCTTCGAGCATATGTGAAAGAAAGGCAAACTAATTGGGAAGAGTACTTACCTATAGTAGAGTTTGCATATAATAGTGCCAAGCACTCTTCCACTAGACATAGTCCGTTTATGCTTGTGTATGGGTTTCAGCCAAGAGCTCCTTATGCAGTAGGCTTGCAGAATGAGAAAGTTCAAGCTGCGAAGGACTCCTTGGAAGAGATGAACGATATGCTTAGACTTGATAAGGACAACATTAGGAGAGCTCAGGATAGAGCTAGAGCCTATGCTGACCCTCGAAGGAGAGACAACAACTTTGAGGTAGGAGAGCAGGTCTATCTTAGAGTTCCATCTAGGTTTGAAAGTGTGAAGACGGGACCTTGTCCAAAATTATCTCCTAGGTATTGTGGACCTTTCCAAATACTTAAGAGAATAGGAAAGATGGCTTTCCAGCTCCAACTTCCAGAGAATAGTTAAATCCATCTAGTTTTTCATGTTATCTGGCTTAAGAAAAGGCTGGGTGAATCTGACAACCTCATTCCAGATAGTGAGGTAGAAGAGGCTATTTCTGTTCAATCTATTCCACATGAGCCTAAGAGGATACTACGCACTCGACAGAAAGGGACGAGAAGTCACATATATAAAAAGTGTCTAGTAAAGTGGAAAGATAGTTCAAAAGATAGTGCCACCTTTGAGTAGGTTAGCACCCTTCAGAGACGGTTTCCCAGTTTTAGATTACCTTCCCAAGAGTTTTCTTAAGGGGAAGGATAAGGGGAAACAACACGGAGACAGGAACATGTATTTCTATACATGGGGATATAGTGGGAGTGGTGGTTCTATTATTTCTCTCTTTCTATCAGACCTTCCAATACCATTTTTGAGGACAAAAATGGAATTAAGGGGAAGGAAATGTTACATGGAGTGTCATAGATGAGTAGGACTTGGAGGTGAGACCCTCCCCTTTTTCATTATGAGTATGATACTCATATGGGTGCCAAGTGGCACTCATATCAGAAGTCTAGATAATTGCCCATTTTGGGTAGATATGAGAGAAACTGGAGGTATTAGAGCCCCACACGACTGGGCGGTCATTCAGACATAGAACTTCATGAGTTTTCCCTCTGGAACTGTAGCCGGTGACCCTTTATCTCCATCCTTGGGCGGCGTACTAAATAGGAGAGCTCCATTTAAAACAAGAGGGCTCATCGGGGACCACAACAGGCAGTTGCGAGGAACCCTGTGTTCCATGCTCTCACTAAGCACATTGAGGAGCATTATCATTATGTCAAAGAGAGGTTCTCTGCTGGGGAGATCAGCTTGGCATATGTGCCCACGTAGGAGAACATTGTAGACCTTTTCATGAAGGCTCTGCCTAGGGAGAAGTTTGAAGCTTTCCGCAAAGATTTGGGCGTACTTCCTTTTGTGGAGTGATTTCCACATAGCTTGGCACTTCCTTATACATGAGTGCCAGCTCCTTGTTCACCGCATCACTGCCAGGGGGGATTTGTTGATATATTTAGGTAGTGATGTGTGTGAACAAACTAGGACCATCGGGGCACTTTTTTCCCTCTTTAGGAGGTTTTCCCCCCACCCTTGTATATACGCCTATTTCCCTAATGGGCTACTTATCTTTGTACATTCTCTAGTAATACATTCAGTATTGTGTGTTGAGCTCCAAGATTCTTCTTCTTCGTTGTGCTATTCGCGTGCTTCCGCAAACGTCTAACTCCAACAAAGGGTCGATAATCCCAAGAATATATCAACACTCATATTAATGCATATATGGATGCTTATACTAACATCACATTTTAATAACCCTAGAGCAAAAAGTCGACATTTCCCTCGATTTTGAACTATATATTGTTGTTGTCAAATTTGCACATGTATAATGTGCTCGTTCGATTGCATTGT